>JADDOH010005545.1:0-67217 GCA_016648135.1 Agrypnia vestita
ATTGAGACGGATAATAGTTATATATACTTTTACGTTCTACAATTATCGACGAGGTTGTTCCTACCCTTTTCTTCCTCTTCTTCTTCTTCGTCTTCTTGTTATTTGTATATGCTATCGGTTATATATATATTTTCTTTCCCCCTTTTATGTATACTGACATCAACAGCGTCTTCTTCTTCTTCGGTACGAAGGTTTTTTTTTATTGGTTATGTTCATTCTAGTCTTCTTCTTCTTTGAATACGTACCGTTTATGCTTTACTTTTCAAATACTTTCTCTTCTATAAATAGCAATTATTACAATACCTTGCAACTACTTTTTCGTCTTATGGTATATCTTTCGACTGCTTCTCTACTTTCTTCTTCTTCTTCTTTTTCTATTACTACATTCATTTCGTCTCCTTCCATTTATCTTAAACTTTTCGACTGTTTTTCTACGTCTTTTCTTCGTCTTCTCTTCTTTACCTTTTCTTCTTCTTCTTCTTTTCCTATTACTACATTATTTTCTTCTTCTTTTCTTCTTCTTTCTTCTCTCTTCTTTCTTCTTCTTCTTTTCATATTCTCTTCTTTCTTCTTTCCTATTCGCTTCTCCACTTTCTTCTTCTTCTTCTTTTCCTATAACTACATTCATTTCGTCTTCATCCGTTTATCTTATACTTATCAACTGGTTTTCTTCATCTTCTCTTCATCTTCTTCTTCTTCTTCTTCTTCTTCTTCTTTCCTATAACTACATTCATGTCGTCTTCTTCCGTTTATCGTATAATTTTCGATTGTTTTCTACGTCTTTTTTTTCGTCTTCTTTTGTTCTTTACCTACTGCTGCATTCACGTCTTCTTTTAATTTTATATCTTTCGGCTTCTTCTTCTTCGTTCTTATCTACTGCTACACTCGGTTGTGACTTTTTTCCTTATCTTATGCCTTTCAATGAATTCATTTTCTTCTTCTTCTGTTGTCATCCACTACTTTGCAGCTACTTCTTCCTCTTCTTCATCATATGACACCAACAATAAAGTGTGGCAGTCATTACAGTATACGTAGAATATTGGAGACAATAGGTTGATTCTATATAATAGGAGATGTACTGCGCGTATGCATAAGGTTCATAACACAGGTGGGGTACTAGAGTTCATTTTGTCACGGGTTGCAATCATAGTAGGAATATGCGGTTGTAGTTCAGGACAGATAAAATCTTTTGGACATGGGAATAGAGTCTTATAGACAGGGGGAAGGGTATTAGGTTCGTACAAGTGTAGTGCCAGCAGTTTTAGTATTTTATCAACAGAGAGGGGAGATGCGGGTGCGTGTTCACTATGGGAACAATAGAGTAATGTAGATTCAAATTGTCGATTACTTTTTTCAACAAGTAGGTACGTGGCGCGCTTCTTTAATGGATGTGCATCGTCTTTAGATATCTCCTTTGAGAGTTGGTCGTGTAGTTAGTTGAGAACAATCATAATAGGAGTATACCTTTTGCTGATACGCGATCTGCAGTTATTATAGGGGGATACGATTTTACAAACTAATCTTTGGAAGATTTTGGATGCGTGCCACATATAGCTTTGGGGAAGGGGGTAATAGCGAAGCATCATCATCATTTTAAGTACCCGTGTACAAGGGGATATTGAGATCAATGTGTGGTTCTATATACTAGGAATCCGGTTGTTTGGCTCACACGAATAAGATGAACATCAAAATCATAGTTTAACACAATTCTGGAATTTTAAAAACTTATCGCGGTTCGCGTTCGAATTTGTTGTATAGTGTCCTTGTCGTCGTGTATATTCGGGTATTGGTGCTAGTCAGAAGGTGTTAGGGGGAGTATACGCCGGGGGAAGTGCTGCAATGTAACGAGCTGGTGAGCACTAGGGATGTACCATCTATAAAGGGAAACGAGGAGTGACGGAGCGGGGGAAGTGGTGTCTCTTTTGATCTGTTGAAAGCGGAATGGGGTCGAGTGATTGACAGGCACAACGATGGGACGTTCGATTGATAATAGGAATTCGGATCTTCCCAATCAGTTGAGTAAAATAGATGCGGTCACCTTTTCTTTCGATTTCTAATATTTATATTAACCGAACACTTTTAGAGAAACAGTTGTAGTTGGGAACAAGGCGTCTTCATCACTTCGTGAACACGTGCGTTTGGGATCGTCGGGATTGCTAAACTACTTCTTTATTACGGGGAGTAGATTATTGTAGTAAGGCGTGCTATTTTAATAACTTGCGGCGAACGCGTTTTGAGAGAGGAAGTGTGGATAAAACGGACCAATTTTGGATGGGGGAAGAGTGTACAATGGTATAACGTGTTGATGAACACTTACATGGGGATGAAATTCTAACATGAAATCAAATTCTTTCAGAAGGGGGGAAGCATAGCTATAAGCAGGATTGCTTATACAATGTTGAAGATTTTAAGATCTAGTTGAATAACGGGCGCGATCGTATGAGGCGTTCAAGTTACTTTCGATTAATTGTGGGTATTTGAGCCTTACTTGCTGTTTAAATGATGTAGATACGGATCTTTGGTTTCTTATTAACTTTCTAACATGCCTGCGCGTAGGACTTAGTCAATTTAGCTAATACGTCTTACCATAGCTACTTGCAACACCTGGTTCGCGGATGAATTTTCTAAGGGTATACCAAATGATGCCAAACGAAGGAACGAAGGGGTCTAATAGCTACCTATGTTTGTGGCGACGCGTCCCTGCTCATGCGATCGTACCGCGCCGCCCCAGGGGGAAGCTGTAACGATATTGGCCTATTCAAATAGACATTGCTGAAAAATTATACGAAAATATCTATCTGCTAAAGTTTATAATAAAGAGAAGCTTCACAAACCGTTAAATACTCTATAATTAAATATTTGCCGGATAAATAAGTACGGACGAGCTTTATTATTTTTGCACGCGGGCGTGTAAAGCAGGCTTTATGTTATTTTGTTTAACGAGATTGTCCAATCACAGACGCGGGCCGTGAGCACCGAATCTAGCCTATCATGAACGTGGATTCGCGGAACGAATTCGACGAATCAGAGGCTTTCTGAGTGAGACTTGACCTTTACACGTTGGTTGGAGTCAAAAATGGCGAGAAATATAGACTATATAAGCCATACAAATTCGAGGATCGCTCTTCTTTCTTCAGCATCAACGTTGGCCGGAGGCTCTTGTGGAGAGAGGACGGAAATACCATCAGAGAGTCGCAGAGGCAGCAACACTCGAAGATACAGCTAAGCATTTTCAATATTATTTATTTCTATTGCCTTTTTCGTGTATTCAATTTAGAACTTTCTGGATCGTAACAATTATTGATACATGCTGTGGATTGTTTTGTTACGTATTTTGGGCCTAGGGATAATTATTACTATACGCGCTTCGGATTTAATGTACAAGAAATCGTACTGTTGCTACGGTGATAATTCCAGCGGGGAATTATTGCATAACGCTGATATTGAAATATATATACAAGGAAAACACTATTTTGGGAACCATTAACTGGATGGCAGATATTGAAGCACACATACACACAAGGAGGACGTTATGTTAAATACATGACTGGAAAGTTGTTATTGGAAAACACAGGCGTCCAGTCGGCGGGACGCAAGCATATTTGTAATTATATTGGTCATGTCTGCATGTGATATCATTGTACGGCGTAGATGAACTAGTTTTAAGGGGTTTATGTCCTGTATGTGCTCGGCGTAGAGGGATTAGTTTTCTTGTTTCTAGGATCTAATACAGTTTTACAGGTGCTGATATTGAAATATATATATATATATACAAGGAAAACACTATTTTGGGAATCACTAACTGGATGACAGATATTGCAGCACACATACACACAACGGAGGGGGAATTTTCCTAGCCACTAGATAGATCACGACTGGCCAATTTTGAAAATATAAATTCTTAACAAAAAAAAAAAATAATATTAGCTTTCATGTAAATATACTTCCGAAGTTCTAAGTTCGACTTAAGTTTTATCTAGAAGCTTAAAGCATAAAGTGTGTGCTTAAAAGTCACAAAAGTCGTAATAAAGCTTAATTCGGTAGCTTAAAGTCTCAAGCTTTGGGCTTTTCGTAAAACTTATATTATTAAACTTTATAGTTAGGTATATAGCTTAGGTGTACAGGTAGGAACGTTACACGGTGTCTGGAAATATACGACTCAATTATTCGATTATATGTCGCTTCACTCGCATAGTTAACTCCAAGTCTTAAACTACTCACCACCTGATTTTTATTTTTTTATATTTATTTATTTTATATTTAAGCTTATTTATAGATATTTAAGCTTAAGTTGCCCTCATTCGCGCATCCCTCCTCTAGCAGTAGATGTATAGGTCTTTTCATATAAGCTTGCAATGAAATTAGTGCGGATACAGTGCGTAATACGCGCATTGTCTCATTGTGTTAAGTTTGCGGATACGCCCCTCTCGTATCCGTCAACTTAACACAACGAAACGATGCGCGTATTACGCAAAGTACCCACACTAACTCAATTGCAAGCGTAGGTATATGAAAATACCTATACATCGGCTGATTCGACATTTTTTCAGATTATTAGAAAACCATTATAAGAAATCCAGAAGCTTCTGGATGCTTTCTTCTTTATCGTGTCAATATATTAAGTTTGGTTTTTATTTATTATGCCTTAGAATTGCTAAACAAATACAACCACCTAAAACTTTATCGCTTACTGAGAACAATAAAATAACAAAATCATGTCTCGAGATGGCAGAAGCGAAAGGAATTGCACGTAACGAAGGTTGTACAACACTTTACACAATTTATAAAAAAAAAAGAAATCACTAGATGTCAGTCGATTGTTCTCGAAGTCTCGCAAAACAAGGCAATGTCATAACACAATATCACAGAAACTAGCGAATTATGAACCACGCGATTGACCATAAACAAATCACAGACAAGATTCAAGCGAAACAGAAAAGTTTCTACCTACGTATTTGTGAAATAATCCCGAATGTTGATTAATGGGAAAAATTGGTTTGAATTAAAGAACGGTTCTCAGCTTTAATTGTTAATTAATGTGGAATTAGTTAATTAATAAAATTTTAATCAGTTGCAAGTGCTTCTTTTGCCTCCTACAGCCGCAATACCGTAACAATTATAAATAGGTACCCTGGATCGGTACCGAAAAGATTATCGCATAATTATTGAAAATATATTTCCCACAAGATTTCAACTTCAATTATTCTTGATGTGCATAATCAAAGTAAAGCTCAGTTTATCCATTAAGACCGTTCTCTTATTTCGATGGCCTCCAATAAAAATCTTGCATTTCATTGTGGATGGTTTAATTCCGTTGCTAATTGAAAAACTTGCACCATTTGTAGGGGGAAATACCAATTAATAGCACTGAAAAGGCGGAGAAAATCTTAAAAAATAATTCGGTATATTTCTAACGAGGCTCTGTTTTATCTGCCATTACTGAAAACTTTTTAAATTATTGCAATTAACGCGGATTGGACATCTCAAAAATAAATGTAAAGTGCGTAAAGTAGACAAAACGGTTTAATAACAATAAGCTCCATCGAAACCGAGAAATGTTTTCATTCTAATTCGCGTTTATTTGTTTTGGAACAACTTTCTGTTATTTTACTTTCTGTTTCTTTGTTTGTTACTTTCTTTTTCTGTATTAGATTTATTTATTATTTATTTATACAGCATTAAATGTGTGTCTACAATAGAGTGAAGAATCAAAAAATGAAGAGTGAATGCAAAAGATGTTTCAGATTGAGAGCTTTGTAAATGTAAAACATTTTTAGAAGTAGTACCTATTTGGTAAAGAAAATATATTCGAGTTATATGATTATTTGAAGAAATAATTCATAAGAAAACACATTCTATAAACCATTATTTAGTTAAATTATCACCAATGTTTCAAGGCCAAAGATTCTTTTTTCGGGATAAGTATAAAAAATTAAATCGATGCAGAGATAGTAAAAAAAGAAATATTTAGGAGAATAACTAATTAAAAACTAATGATAAAACAAATTTAAAAGGTAACTATTGGCAAAAAAGACCTGGTTAATTAAAAAAAATTTTTTTTCACTTTTTCTAATTCTCAATAACTCAATACCCTGTTATTTGTACGGTAAATTTGATTTCAACAGAAGAATTCCATCTCTCATTTATGTGCATTGCAGTCCAAGTATAAAATATTTTGTTCCTTCTCTAATTTCTTAAGCAATATAAAGACTTTCATTACAAACTATTGCAAGTAATATAAAAGAAAAAGTAGTCACATGTTTGAACACAGGTTATTGGAGCGAGTTAACATTTTCGCGATTGCGCGGCGTTGGCGCGGCTCAGTCGAAGGCATCGAGGTCAAGAAGAAAATGGCGAAGCGGCGGAGCGGCGCGCGCTCAGGGGTGCACTCATAACACATTTGAAGAGAGCGACGAGAGGCATCACCATAACATAATTATAATTGAGAGGTCTACCCGTTTAAGGAACTGATCATGTCATGTGCACGGTGGTTGTTATTTCTCAATAGCTAATCATAATAAAAGACAATTAAATCATTTTTAAAAATATAGGCATCATTACCAGCTGCAAAATCTGTGGACACTATTTCAAGAAAAGGACTAAAAATGCCACTAGCAGAGTCCCTTTAATCAATTTCAATGTAATATGTATACAACTATAAAAAATTTAATAAAATGTGGATGTCCTTACGATGCAATTGGTGAGCGTTGCATTGTGTGGAGCAGTGGCGTGCAGTGGGTATAAACATAAGTATAATGAACTATACTGAGTATCTTTAATCCACAAAAATAACTGCACTATAAAATAACAAAGATTTTCTAAATAAATATTTTATATACAGGTAATACAGAAAAAAATTTCATTATATTTCGAAGACGATATATATATATATATATATATAATTAAAACGGAAATAATACTAATTTCAGACATAGGCTTCTTTTCACAAAAATAAATCAATCATTTTGTGATATCATCGATGACAATGTCTTCGGAAATAAACAATTTAATATTGCGTATAAAATGTCCAAAAACCTATTTTTTTAAATATTTATTATAGACACTAACAGAATAATAGGTACATGATACTCTAATAATAAAACACTATAAATGAAGACTATGCCCATTATCCCAATTACAAGTGTCTTCGGCACGCACTAGTAACATGTATTTTTGCATTTATCTATATTTTACGTATACATTTATGTGTATTGCATATTTAGTGTTTGAATGTAGTGCGATTAGTATTTAATAAATAATAGATTAAGTGGATTCATGGTTTAGGTCATCGTTTAGAAAATGGATGTTGTGTAATAGTGAGTTTTTGAACGATGACAAGGTATCTGCAAGAATATCAGCATCAATGTTAGGGTGAGCACAATACATATTATATGTGCGACACAACCTTGTAAAGGGAAAAAAGTAACCAACATTATTAGTGTGCTGGCTTATTCTAAAGAACTCCGGGTTTCTTATACGGGGTTTAACATGCAAATTTATTTCAGATATATTTTAGGAATTTTCTTGAATAAATAAATTCATGTAAATAGAAACAGATTGATTTTGTGTGATTGTTGAACTCAGTAATTGATATAAAAATAATAAAAGAAAAAAATAACAGACGTACTAACATTATAATTATGATTTGGTAAATGGAATTCGGCATAAAAAAGAGAAATAAAATTCACGCATAAAGTTTTGGGTGGAATTTGTAAAAAATGTATTTTCTGTAAGTGACGTGTGCGCAGTTCCCACGTCACATTGGACTTTTCGAAGAAACACGCTATTATATGAAAAATTTACATTACTTGTTAGTTTTTATCCATAACAAAAAACTCGCAGACATAGAGATGAGTCAAAATACATAGTTCAGGTGAATTTTTTCTCGACCTGACTAGATCTATGCAACAAAATTGTTGGGCGCAAACAAGTGAGATAAATTATGAATTGACATGAATTTGGATACAGAAACGTCGGAAATAAAACATCTAGCCGTAGGATGCATTACGGATAGAATTTTAATTCGACTTTTTCTTAAGATAAGGATTACTTAATTAATATTTGTTTCCCAGAATCTTTACTAATGTACAGCTTTTTTGCTTATATGCGCTGCACGCCACTGGTGTAGAGTGATCACTTAAGCCAGCTTACACGGTTGTTAGCCCCGGGCCATCGTATAAAATATTTCATATACGTTTATCATATAAGTAGCTTCGTCTCTGTGAGACTTATATAATTTATCTTAATTAAATCATTTACTATAAATTCATATTTCTCCCTTTATTGTTTTTGTTCCTCTATTTGAACATTTCTTATTCAAGGAATATTTTTAGGCTGGGGAGCCCGAACCTACATGGCGGTGTTTGTGTAGGGACGCGGGTACCTCTTGCCGGCTTAATATAAAGAGATCTCAGACAATGCTCTCATTATAATTTATTAGCGAGGGGCTGTTTTGTGAATTTTAATTTAGGATCTGATTATTGTCCGGACGTGTGTGGGTGCGTGTACATAGTTGAAAGGAGAAAACGGCTTTGTGCCGGGAAACGAATATTCGTTCGAAAATACCCGGATTAAAACGACCACACTTTAAAGAATATATTTTCATTCGAAAAATTTATTTATTTTATTATCTATTTGATTGTTATATCATATTGCAACGAAATAATTGCGCGCTGTCTCTCGAAGACAACAAAATGATCAAAGTCTCTCGAGCATTCCATAACATTCTGGGACGCCCTGCAACACTCGGGAAACGTCAGTAATAATCTGAAAGCGACCGGGACATAATACTAGTACTGTAAAAAGCGAACTCGAGGGTTCAAAAGCTAACGTTTCATACAAAAGGCGTAGCCCATGCCGCGGAGACATCATAATTGTTTTGACGTTTAACCAACGCGATTTAACCAGCAATAAAGCCCCAGCGAACGCAGGGTTACCAACGCGGAGATTAATCGAAGCGACCGATATCGGGCGAAGTTCTTACGTGCGAGAACCAAACAAAATATTCTGTTTGATTCTGGCATGTAAGATTAATATTATAAGCGATAGTAAAGTATTTCACAGACGAGTATTAATTGAGAAATAGTGTCAATTAAAGAAAAGTGCTTTAATTTAATTCGTGTCCAGTGATTTTGTGAATTCATTAAAATTATTAAATAATCTATATTTAATTTCCAGTATTTGCCTTTGCCTCGCATCCCGTCCCGTGACAATATTGTTTCTATTTTGAAACGAAGAATTTATTTTTCTTTTGTCGAGTTTGGAGTTGAGTCGAGTCAATTGTGATATTGCATCCGATCATATGAAAAAATAAACCAGTAAGCTTTTGATTTTAAAGTTAGTTCTATAATAATCTGAAATAGTTTTACTCTTCAGTTGAATGTTTTACGGTGCACGGATTATAACAGGTCTTATTAATAAAAGAAAATTATAAAAACGGTGTTTTAACTATAAGTACTAGTTTCACGTGGAAGAAATACAAGAGATATACCTAATTTAAACTCCTAAAACTACCAATAAAAATGGATTGAAGACTAAGAAATATGTTATTTCCTAACTGAAAAATAAATTACTTGGTATCATACGAAATACGCTCACTTCAATTTAGAGGAGGTTATAAAAAAGTCGATAATTCTATATGATGTGTCATTCCTATAGCCTAGGATAAATAATGTAATCTTACTATAAAACGTGACTGTTCCTTTAGCAATTAAATAAATTAATTTTTGAGTTACTTTTGAAAATGTAATAAATTGTGTCTTAAGTAGTTAATAAAATGTCTGGAATATGTATGAATATACTTGCAGACAAACATCAAGCAAGATGGCCATTTAAATGAGGTAAAAAACATTAAGTTTGTTACCTCTTCGTGAGTTTAATAATATTTTTATATTTACTCCCTTTATATTAACTCGTGGCGTCTGCTTGCTTGCCGGCTTGACGGGTGAAAAAACTTTGGATCGATTTTTAACCCTTTTCCCGTGATCCAATCAAGCTGAAACTTGGCATGTAGACTCGTGGCAACGATCAAGAAGATTTACCAAACTTTCGTTAAAAAAAATTAAATATATGAAGTACTTCCCCCCGTATTTCCGTTGTGCTTCCGTCGTCTTGCTTATAAAAGAGAGTTATTTAAATTCTGTATTATTTTATACTCTGTGTTAAGCACATAGGATAATCAGTAATAATATATAGCAAGAACACAGTATGTTGGTTGTTGGTGTCAGTATTCAGAATGTAAGAATACAGTAGAAGTACATATTATATAAATCTCAAATTTATCGCGTTTCCCCAGATGAGCTCCGATTTAGTGTTCCGTTGGTAAGCTGATTTGTTTTATTTTTATTCCCTTTCTTTTAACTCGTAGCGTCTGCTTGTAGGCTTGTCTGCTTGTCTGTCGAAAAGCTTTGGATCGATTTTTAACCCTTTTTCTGTGATTCAATCGAGCTGAAACATTGCAGGCGGACTCGTGGTGACGATGAAAATGATCTAACAAATTTTCGTCTTAAAAAATCCAAAATTATAGTATAATTTTGGATTTTTCTAAAAATTAATGGTTTTTTCAAATTGGAAACCATATAAATGTTCTAGGAAATGAATAGAAAAACCTATTTGATTTTAAAAAACTTGAAACCATTAAAATTAAAAATATAGGTACACTCACTTAAAAAATATCTACATCCATACGAGGTTTAAATCAAAACACCAACGTTATATTCCGTGTGAACCGCAGTTTGCAAGAAAAGTTTGATTACTACCGAAGGCAGACTGATGACACGGAATATTTAAAATTTGAATTATTCCGTTGATGTTATAGATACTTCACTATGAATTTCGAAAATTTATGACAATTGATTCACAGATATTTTAAGGAAGATTTTTTCACAGACGGTTTTTGGGAAGAAATCGAAAAATAATTTATTTCTTTTAGATTTCTGCTTAGTTTTAAAGAATTTTACATTACTCAAATCTGATTCTGACTTTTTTAAATCATTTGACGCTGGAAATTCATAAAGCACGATATTGCTTATAATTGAATCTATCAAAATTTTGAGTAAATTGACTGACAAATGTATTTAGAATTCAATCTTCAAAGCATGAAGTGCCTTATCAAAGCTCAAAACATCTGACATTTTAGAAATATATTAAATTTCTGTAAGTTTAGCGTTATGTTATAAGTTTTCATTCGTCTTTAATTTTTGTTGTATTTTACAAAGAAAGGGAGTATAATAAAAACTTGGTAATTATGGGTTCGTTTTTACAAGCAACATTGTAGATTGATATTTTTAAAAAGATGGAAAGATTTTTCTGAAACGTGTTGGTGTAATTAATCAAATAAAAGAAGTATATATATACAAATAAAACAATCAATATTTTTTTTGATAGATTTGTTTTATTTTATTTTTGAGTAATGCTGACAATGTTTTGAAAAACTCTTGCAATATGTCAATGTTGTAAGAAAACCACCTGTTGCCTCGACGATGACCACAAAATAAAACATTTTTGAAATAATATGAGTAGGTTTTACTTTATGAACAGGTTCCGCTACGTCCAGTCTTCCCCCACGACTATCCTTCCCTTCGGATGTGCGCCAAGTAAATTTATATTATAATAAAAAACCTTTCGTGGGTTTAGCGGATCTTATAAAGAAGGCACTTGATTTTTTGAGTGGAATGAGGCAGGCTCGAGTATGAAAGGGTAGCTTTCAAAAACCTTTTAATGCAATACAACCCTTGGTCGTCTAATAACATCCGGCCGGACTTAAAAGGCATAATCTACTTCCGTTCTGAAGGTCGTGTTAAAGGATGTGTGAAATTAATGGTAGTCCTTTCCTAACCTTTTACTTTTTCCTTAGCTTGCTGTCTAACTATGCTAATAAGGCGACGATCAAACTTTTTTTAATTAAACACATTTTTTTAAATAGTTCTATATATAATAATTATTATAACATTTTCTAGTTTTCTAAGACTTTAAGGACTTTATATTCTCTTCTATGGTAATTTCAAGACGCTGAAGCCATAGCCACTAACTATCTCTGAGCGCTTGTGTTCGTTTTTTAAAGTACTTATGAAACTAGCATGGTTTTATAAAAATTAATATATTCCGAAATATACAATTATATCATAATCAGCAACATCCTTCTCTTATCCTAAGAGAATATAAGGGACCCAAATATAAGACAAGGCGTTTCCATGTTTCACTGTCTTGTACCGTTTTGGTAGTTGTCGACCAGTTAAAGCCCACTCTGTCTTTTACAATATATTTAAATTTATATTTGATAAGAATATTCTTTGTTTTCACCAAAAAAAATCATAAATCGAAGTATAAACAATAACAAAATATAAATAAATATATGGCACAGAATATTAGTTAAAAGACATAATAACAGAGTGTTAATTAAATTAGTACAAACCATTACCAGATTTTAAGTCTACCGATTTCGATACGTACCCGTCTCTTCGTCAGGACCAACACTACACTACTATCTTCACAACGCTATACACCACAACCATAGTATTGTTAACTTTTTACCAATATTTATCACATGCGTGTTAATCTTGAATGAACATAGTAGTGTAGTGTTGTTCCTGACAAAGAGACAGGTACGTCTCGAAACCGTTAGACCTAAAATCTGGTAGTGGTTTATACTAATTTAATTAACACTATGTTATAATGTCAAACCACAAAGTTTGTGCTTTAAATATTAATAAAGTATATGGCAGATGAATAAATATTGAAGTACTAATATGAAAACAAATGTAAAAAATAACTATTTGCAAAAAAGACCAAGTTATAAAAAATATTCAATTTACTGTTAACATTTTTTCTTATTTCCAAAATTTCTTATTAATGTTATCCAGTATGACTTGTTTGTAAATTATATAATAAATAAATAACTTTTTATAAATAGTCATCTTTTAAATTGGTTAATCACCTGCAATATATTTAATTTTATTTTGTTATTGTCTATACTTTTAATTTTTAA
This sequence comes from Agrypnia vestita, assembly GCA_016648135.1. Taxonomy (NCBI): domain Eukaryota; kingdom Metazoa; phylum Arthropoda; class Insecta; order Trichoptera; family Phryganeidae; genus Agrypnia; species Agrypnia vestita. The sequence goes on from JADDOH010005545.1 coordinate 12,986, forward strand.
TTTTATTAGTTTTTATTTTATTTTTTTATTTTATTAGTTGTATCCTTATAAAGGCATCATTGACCCCGAAACATGTTGTTATAAAAAAAAAATAATGGTGAAAATAAAGAATATTATTTTTAATTATATAAATTATGTCGCCATAAAGTCATTTTGCTCATATCGAGGAAGTGTTTTAATTTGTTTCAACTGGGGTGAACCATCTGTCATTCTTTCTTCGGAGTTGCCAAGAAGATACGTCTTGGTAGTCACTCCTTTTCTTCACGCATTTGTAAGTCATGTCTAAGCCACCTGAATTGGTATCTTTATATATTTATCTTTTTTTGCAAATGAAATACGCTGCTTCCACACATATGTATATGTGTAGAAATAGCGGCTCTATTCTCTCTTTTATATTTTTCTTATGTGTCTCTCTTATGTATATGTGTAGAAGTAGCGGCTCTCTTTCGAGGGACTCTTTGATGTATTTCTTTGGTCCTCCTACTTCTACATAGTGTAGAAGTAGCTGCTTTATTCCGAGGGTCTCTCTTATGTGTTTTTCTTATATCTCTCTTATGTATAAGTGTAGGAGTAGCGGCTCTATTCCGAGTATATCTTATGTATATGTGTAGAAGTAGCGGCTCTATTCCGAGGGTCTCTCTTATGTATTTTTCTTATGTATATGTGTAGTCTGTTTGATGTATTTCTTCAGTCCTCCTCACTCGGTCCAGTAATGCCACTACTTCTATTCCCCTAAGAAATCATGTCAGCCGATTGTTATTTGTAAACAAGTTAAAAATAATAATTTCGTTGTCTGTCTGTTTTTATAATAAATAATAAAAACTAATTCTTTAGGAACTGACATGTTAAAACGCCGTCATTTTTAACAGCTTGTTTTTAATAACAATGTAAAAATGTAAAGATATTATGAATATGTAAACATATTTCGAATGTATTCTTAATGTTTTACGGCTGGGGATTTGTACAGTCTTAATATGAATGGCTTGGTATGTATTTTCCCGTGGAGGTTTTCTAGTTTAGTATCTTTTCAATTTGCGATTTTATTAACTCGGTTTTACGAGCTAAGAGTCTTGCATAAGCGTTTTTATTGACACTTAATTTTTGTTCTAGAAGTCTCAATTCTACTTTATTCCATTTCAAGCCTTAAAATATCCCGCACCAAAGACTTTAAGTACCTACAAGGCATACGAACATTATACTGAAAATATGTTTTATAGCCTAATTTATGTAAAAATATTATTTTATATATATAAGTCAACGTCTTTCTTTCTGTTATTTATAAACTAAAATGAAATCATTTTAAGATTTCAATGCGGATTTTCATAATTTCCGTACAAAATCAGTAGCTGAGCGGTTACATTTATTAGATTCATTAAGTCGTCTTAATTATATGAGATATATAGAAGCAATGTACAAAGTCCCAAGGGGATATGCGTAGGCCTATCCTGAATAGCTGATCTCATTACACTAAGCTCATTTTAAAATTGTTTTTAAATAAAATGAAAATACAAACTTTTTGTACTTTTTTTAATAAAATTTAGATTTTTTTAAGCAATTCTATTTAATGAAAATTAAAACGATGTAACCATTACAATATCACATATGTCATTGATATGGCATATGCATATAATTCTGTATGTAACAATGTCCGCCACTAACGATAACAGATGGCTTAGATAGTAATGAAGTATAAGGAGCGAAAAGGCATAATTCTCTATTTAGTAATGTCCATCACTAACGTTATCAGATGGCGTTCTCTAGAGAGCGCTGTTCACACAACCTTAAACAGCGGTCGAAATATATATAATAAAGGTACGTCATTTTTCATGGGTTTTAAATAGTTGAATTATAAAGGGTAATAATAAATGGGGAAAAAATCTATATAAAATAAATTTTTGAAAAGCCAGCACTACCGAGTTTAGCGGTAGATTGAAATATTAAAATTTTCAGTAAAATATGCTCAGTGTTTTTTTAATCTCAGTATTGTTGGTACGATGATATCACAAAGAATTGATTCTGTGAGCGAAATAAACAACCGAACGAGTCAAGAAATGCAGAAGTACCAAAACAAAATTTGGGAATTTCGTTTGCTTACGAAATAACTCTTAAAGCATTTGTTATTTTTACTTTTTGCACCAGTTGTTTTTTTTTACACAAAAACGTTGACCCAACTAATGTCATTGTTTCTAGCCAAATTTTTCCAATAATTATTCAAATGCTTTTTGAAAAAAATTTAAAAAGTCGCATTTTTTTCTTATTCATCTAATATTTCCTTGCTCGATAGTGAGTATCTTGTTAGTGTGGTGTTCATGACGTTCGCCTAGTGATCTGATGGTCGGTGCTTTGGGTCTCATTCCAGGATACTAGCACGTTAGTCCTATTTTCATTGCACAGACTCTGTTTAGTGTGAGTGTTCATATCTCTATATAAAAAAATATTTCTAAAGAAAAATTCTGCATACTTAATTCAAAACTCGATTTTATTGACTTACTCGGTTGTTTTTTTTTTAGTTTCTTTTAATACAATTTTTTCTTTCGTTTTCCTTTTTTCGTGTTCCTTTCGCCCACGGAATTAGGTATTAATAGTTTACCTTTATAATTATTATTATTTTTATTTTTATATTTATAAACCTATCATTTGTCTAATAAACCTATCACTAGCTGCCGATGTTCCTTTTTCAAGTTAAAAATGTTTATTTAATAATGTTAACGCTCGCTTCGTAAGGTTACTTTGGAAATGCCGAGTTGACTGTCACAACAGCGTGCAGGTAGTTAAACTGCGCAAGCTGCTCTGTTAGTGTTAAGCGCGGACTGAGAATTTCCCCCACTGGTGGAAGAAACTTGAATGATGCCCTGGATTAATAAACCATCACCGGTGAATTTATGTGGAGTTGCATGTGAGCTGGAATTGCAAATTTTGGGGCCGGGTGCAGAATATTTTACATATTCGCAACATGCAATTATATTATGTTTCCTTATTAAAATAAAAGTTGAAAGATAACAGAAGGAAGTATTTGCTACTTCCTTTTCGAGAATGAGATCGGGTTAAGACATTTGAAGGACCAAAGTCAAAGGGTTGTGAGGGTCTATAGATTTTCTAAAGGTCTCATAAAGGCATTGTGTCAGCCATTACCTGACCTCTGTACCCCTGCTAGAAAAGTTACAACCCTGGTCCTAGAAAACTTAGAAAAGGCTGATCCGGACTTCTTTTGGAACAAAAATTTATAGCACACACGAATATTTTTTTTTAAATACTTTGACAATAGAGTCCGTTCACTTTAAGAAAGCCACTTGCATTGCTGTGAGTAACATTCCGTTTACAAAATCTCGTAACATTTTTTTATTGAGTAAACCATAGACGCAAAAAATAAATATAAATATTATTTCAAAATAATATATTTTATAAATATATATTAATAAATATAAATATTATTTCAAAATAATATATTTTATAAATATATATTAATAAATATAAATATTATTTCAAAATAATATTTATATTTATTTTTGATGATGGACCTTGATGATGGACCCAGCAATGGGATCCGAAACGTCAGCCAGAGATATCACGTATACATGGCAGAATATATCAGAAAACTATACACTGAAAATATTATTTTAGTTTCTTAACCTAAAATAAGCATAGGTGCAAGTAATATAAAAAAACTCATTTCGTTTTCAAAATAAATATGATTTAAAAATTATTATTAAATAAAACGAAAATATTCAGTATATGCTTTTTTAAATTAAATATCTACTCTGAATTCGTTTTTTTTTTTTAATATTTCACTTTATTGAAAATTGAAACTAATAAGTGAATCCATTACCTGCTATATCGCACATGTCATTGGTATTAATCATTAATTAAAATATATAATTCTCTACGTAACACTGTCCGTCACCAACGCTACCAGAATGCTCCAATAATAATGTGATATATGTAACAATGAGGTATAGGTATAAGAAGATAAAAAAGCATAATTATCTTTTTAATAATATCCATCATTAACGTTATCAAGCCGCTACTCTAGATAGCGCTGTTCTCTCTGCATTAACTGGTGGCCGAAATATATAACAAAAGCATGTCATTTTTGATGGCTTATAGCGAGTTTTAAATAAACAATATATAAGCAGATATAATTCTAAATAAATGGTTTAAAAATCTTAAATTTAATTTTAATCAATAAAATAAACCACTGTCGTCTGTATCGGACTCTGAATCCTCGTCTAAATTTAAATTAAATTGATTTAAGTCTGTGGTCACTCTTGCAGTCACCTTATTTTTAAATAAAAAATATAAAATAAAGAAACGACCGCTCCGCGTGACAGCCAGGTTTATATTGAATTGGCCAATGAAATAGTTTTAAAAAAGGAATACCACTACATAATTTACGTGTTACAGAGGGTATCACTTACACTAATGCAAGTGGCTTTTATAAGGTGAACGGACTCTACTCTATAACAGACCCTCTTCGGGCCCACAGTATCATAAAATATATTCACTGGTTGTATTGTCTAACACAATCTGAGGATATGGTGAAATAAGAAACAATTACACATTTTGAGTTCGACAAATAAATTTTAACTGAGCTATTGATTAGTGAAAAGTACATATATGATACCGTGGGCCCAAAAAGGATGCATAGTGTATGCGCTACATCCTGTTTTTATTAATGTACGTTGAAAATAAATAATTCATCATCATGATCACTATTGATTTTACAACCTCTGGTAAAACCGTCTTTTAGCTTGAACCTTGGACTTCCCGAACTCTTGCTGATGGTCTTGTGTTTAGAAATAACTTCGATTATTGCCAGACCTAGACCCTTATTTCCACATAGCCCAACCACCGAACTCTTCCTATTTTAATCAGTCTTCTATAGAGTAGAAGCAAATATAGAACCGATATAGATTCTATTCATTTTATTTGCATGCTGCAGACACTCTTCACTAGAGAGTAGATATAATCATTTATTTTTATTGTATTTAATGCATATATTATGAATTGTTTGTCTCTTTGATTTAAATAAAATAGAAAATACAAAAATTTCAGTCCTCTTTTGTTACTTGTTTTTAAAACCGGCCTAAAGATACGAATAAAAAAATTATTTTCAGATACTTCTAATTCACATTCATTCCTCTTAGTCATTCAAATCAAAAATACGAAATCAAAAATAAATTAACAAACATAATATACAATAATATTAAAACTTATAAGAAAAATTTTATGTGGTTATTAGAAAAAACTTATCAATGTAACAAACACAATGTGCATATTTATAAATTCAAGCAAAAATCATATTGAGAATAACCGAACAGAATAATTGAACAACTTAAGCACACTTGAAAAGTCTCTTGATTTAAAAGAGAAATACCACATAATGTTAATCTTTTCAAACAAGCACCATATAAATCCAATATCCGGTGGCTGGACGGGATCCGGAGCATCCTGGATGTTCTAGACTTGGACGAGTCTCCTTGAGATATATCATATGAGATGTATAATTTATTATTAACACTTTTTCTAACTTGTTTATTTTATTAATGTTATATACAAGTAATACAATGATTAGAAAATTCAGAAAAGTTATTGCTATTTAAACATCTTAATTCATATATCTACATATATAAGTTTTTTTTACATTCCACAGTAAAATAATTGCAATCATTACATATTACTTTATAAACGCCAGATTTTTTATTATTTTATCTTCAGTTTAAAACCCACTTCTCAAAACTGATTAGATATTGTGTTTCGTAAAAAATGACCATAGAAGCAACCTTATGTTAGCAGTTCATGCTAATACCGTTACCTCAAATTTTCAACATATTTCTAAATATGTGTAATCTCTAATTAAGCTAAAATAAACAAAAATATGAAATCTTTCAAAATACGAGTATTAACATTATTAAAATAAAGAGTTCTGTTAAAGTTTGATTTTTAGCATTAAGTAATTGGGTTCTCTGAAATAAGTAACCACCTAGTCAACATAATTTAAATATTTATTTTTAATAAAAATGTTGAAATAAATTTTCATCTTCACTCACTCTTACGCAAGCTGCGAAATGGGTAATGAATACTGCGATTTGTTCAATACTGTCGACAAGAGAAACCGGCGGTCAGTTTCAAGATGTTCATTATGTTCAAGCTAAATAATTTGGTTTAAGTAATTTTATTAAGGTAGGTGGTACATGATATTTTTTTATTTTCAATTTGTAAAACACACACGCTGAATTATTAAATCAATGCTATAGTTTCAGGACAAGCATTTCCTATCATCAGCAGGTTATTAATTACATAATAGTGGTTAGTAGTGTTAAAATAATTCAAAACTAGCAACCACGGTCTCACCAGAAAAGGACCAGTGAGTCCCGAATCCGGGCCCGCCGCGCGGAGCAAGAAAAAGATGGAAGCCGCAGGGCTTACGACCTGTTATTCATCATTCCTTCCATTCCCTCCACCACCCTTAGACCGTCGTTTTTACTTGTGTATTTAACGCATGCTCAGAGGCGTTTGGAGCCCCTAGAGTATTTTGTTCTTCGGATTACTAATGTGAAGAAGATTTTAGTGAAAAATTAAATTACTCTCACTTCAACCAAAATGCTATAGGTATTAGTTAATTATAATATTTTAGATAGAAGGCATTCAATTTTGACTCATTATTAAGCAATTCATATTGTTAAAAATTTACAATCATGTTTAATTTACGAATGCATTTTTTCTTGTACCTATTATCAATTTTTTAATGAATAAATCATTCGTATTTATTTGCTTTAGCCATTTTAACTTCATAAATTTTATTTCATTTATCTTTAAGGTTCTTTCCATTTTTTTTTTAGTAGCGTTGTTATTTTTTCGTCTCCCTTTTTTCCATTTTTGTGTGTGGTATCTATTACAAATATCACCGCATCATCAACAAATGAAAATAATATAAACTAGGCTCATATTCCATGTCTTTCGAACTACTTAAACATTCAATTCAATTCAATTCAATTCAATTCAATTTTTATTTATTAAATAATATGTACATTACAAACTTTATGTTTAATGCATACATATTATGAATTTATACACATATATATACATACATACACATATACATATACATACATATATACACACCCATATACATATTGTATATTAAAATAACAATTTATTATTAACTAATTAAAAGTGACCTGTACAATCTGGTCAGAGGTGTAGGAGAACCTTGCTTCGGAAAACCCCCTCATGGACTATATCAATATCCAAAGCGATTTTGTTCAGCATAACTGTAGCTTTTCCAACAGGCATAACCATCGGCAGGTTGGTCCTGTATATTGGAATGTGAAACAATCTATGCTGACGATGTCTAAGGTAATTATCAGGAACATACAAACCAATGCTCTGCATAATTTCAGTATTGTCGATCATACCGCGCAACAATCGATAAAAGTGTGTAATCAAATACACATTCCTTCTAGTCTCTAAACTATTGTAGCCAAGCATACCCTGGAGAAACTCGGTTGGGTAAAGCCAAGGATAATGCCCGTACTCTCTCATGTAGAGATATCTCAGAAACTTCTTTTGGACTTTCTCCACCATAAGAGAGTACTTGCTCTCATGTGGCCCCCAGATCATCGAGCCACTCTCGAGTCTACTCCGCACCAAGGAGTTGTAAAGAGTTCTCAGTACGCGGGTATTCTCGAAAACCCTGGCAGTACGCAGAACAAATCCTAACATTCTCAGAGCATTACCACTGATCGTCTCTATGTGATCGTGAAATGTCAGGTTGCTTACAAATCTAACACCTAGATCTTTAACATTCGATGTTCTTGTCAGATTTTGGTTGTTCATTTTGTAGCGAAAAAATAGAGTTTTATGTGCCCTAGTGAAGGATGTAACCGAACATATATGTATGTAACATATATGTATGTAACATATGTATGTAACATATATGTATGTAACATATAACATATATGTAACATATAAATGCTACTTGTGTTATGTCATGATTCAGTCATTATCAGATTAACAAAGTATTCGTCAAATAAAAGTAGTAGTAACTCTTTAATATAGCCTTACATAACGAAGCCTTCGGAACTCCATTAGTGAGTATTGCGGCTCCCATCTTGGCTGTGACAAAAACCTCTCTATTTAAGCTTTCTTTAACACAGACAAAGCACAACATACTAAGATAAATCGTCTTGAAACAGCTGTTACACCAAGTTTTTCAAATAAAGGTTTTTCTGCGGTGTTAGCTAAAAAATATAATAAAAACCAAGAATGGTATTTTACGTCTAATATGTCTGAAATCTCACAAAATGTTATATAAGCATAAAAAATATTTTTTAAATACAGCATTTTGATAAAATTTATATAAATTATTATTATTTACATTTTAAGAATTATATATATTGTATGCACCCACAGACATATACAAAAAATTATTTGGGTTAATTCATTAATAAGCACCGTTTTATTATCTATTATGATTAGAACTTTATTAAATATTATTACAGTAAATTTAATCATCTACTGTTTGGAGGTTTTACATGTTTAATTATCTTTTAATATTAAGTACTAATTATTTTTTAATATTAAGTACTAATTATATTTTAATATTTTTGGGGTTTTGGCGGAAAACTTTTTTAATAAAGTCAAATCTGCGTAATTATATTTTTATATTTTTTAATTTTTGTAGTTGCAAAATATATTTACAGTTTTTTCTATTTACGCGTTTTTATCAAATACTTATTTCGTTTTTAGCTAAATATATCGTCAAAACTAGTTTAACTTATTTATTTAATTATAACACATTACAACATATTTATTACAATATAAACGATTCCCAATGAGTTAGGAAACTCATTACGGAAAGAACAATATCATACACTACGGTAAAAAAGAAAAATGAAAAAGCAGAAAAGGAAAATTTTATACAGATACTCATTATGTATACATACTATTGAGAAAAACACATTTTAATAGCTTTTGCCAGTATTTTTTGTTTGTTACTGGAGACTTTAGTTCTTATTAAAAAAATAATATACCTACCATATATTACATGACTATCGATAGATTTTACATGCAAGGTTTGGTCCACAAATCACATATCTATGAAACGATTTATTTATCCCGTATTTTTCTCTTTACGATCGAAAAATCGCGGACATATCGACACACGCATTTATCATATTTATTTCATAGATATCTAAAATAAAATGTGCTTTGGCATTGAAAAACCGTATCCGTAAAACATATATCGTGAGCGGAAACAATACAAGTCACTCTAGATGGAGGCATTATTAGGTGAAAGCGCTTCGCCGCATTCTGTTCAAAGTTTCCCAATTTGTCGCCGTGTCGCCTCGGGTTTTTATTCAGTTCGTCTGTCAAGTGTTTCACCACTTTATTTATTTTTTAATTTGAATTTTTTATCATAGTCAATCTATGAAAGATTTTACCGAAAGGACATCATTTTAAGGGTTTGGAATGTCGGGATTTACAAATGTGGATATATTCAGGGACAACTTAACAGGCAAAAAGATACGCGTTAGAATGAGTAATTCAGTAGTGATTATTGAATCAACATACACAAGTTTTGTGTATGTTGATTAAAAAATCAAGACAAATGTCGAAGCAGTGGAATTCTTGTTAATGAATTTAATTAATGTATATTTTTATTTTTGTTTTCGTCATCAACACTGTAGAGCATTTGCACAAAGGAAAATTAAGATTATATTTAAAGAATTAGTATTAATATAATTAAACCTCATAATGCGGTATTTAAAAAAAATTAATTAAATGTATTACAACGAGTAAGTAATTTTATAGATATTATTGTCAGCCATTAACAGATGGAGCGGATATTTTTCAACTTTTAATTATTTTATTTTTATAAAATTTTGCCTGCCATCGTAGCTTAGTAGGCATGATACTGGCTTCTTACCCTAAGAGTTCCGGGTTTGTTCCCGGCGTGGACACAAATAATCTATGCGATTCAATCAATCCTGGATATTTTGTGTTAAGTGTTCTATAATTGGGCCTCTTAGCCTGTTGAAGCATTAAAAAAATATATTTCATGCATTTAAGGCTTCAATTTGATTAAAAAAATTTAAATTAAAGGGTTAAATCTAAAAAAAAACACGTCACTTATATTTTACAAATAAAGAGTAATTTTGTAATTTCTCACGTGTCATAATCAATTTTAAAAAAATAATCCAGGTACACTGGCTAACATTCACATTCTAAAAAAAATTATGGTTTTAACTTTTATAAAAATAACGCAGTACGCTATCAAGCCGTTAACGCACAAATAATTAAGAATTTATTTCTGAAAAATACCCGAAGAAGAAAAGGACGTTTCAATATGGCGCTACAGCAAAAACTTTTGTATACGCATATTGATATAATGTAATATACCTACGCTCTATGACTTATTTTTAAACAAATATCATAAAAATACGGACAAAAATAAATAGGAAAGGGATACGATTCTACTTATTTTGGACAATCTCCGCTTTCTTAACAATGGATAAATAATAATTTGAAATCTGGGTCAAACCAATATTGACACTTGAAGGGTTCAAGAATTAGCATACTTAACCATTTAAAACCAAATTTTTGTCATTTTTTGTTCAAAATTTTATGTTACGCTTGAATTCAATGTTACACAGATTTATTTAAGATTACCCTGTGCATAATGGTTAGAACCTTTATTGTACCTCGTCCAAGTATACTTTCAGAAGCATCCCGATACAATTAATCTACATGAGCAGTAGGGAAACTGACCCATAATACTGAAGTCAGCGATTATTTACAAATAAATTAAATATTTGTAATCAAATAAGGACTTAGATTTATCAAGTGCGTGCGCTAATCCAATTTGTGCAAATTCCGTCCGAATCAAAGGAAAACAACCAACTATAATTAATGGTCGAGATATTTTTGCTACTAATACACTGTCCTTACTGAGAAAGAAAGATTCTTGGTTAAAACCCCGGTGGCTGCTCACTTTTTCGAAAAAGGATTGGTAATTTGCACTTTTACTTCACTTTAGTTTAGATAGGCTAATGAGATGAGATTGAGAGGTCAACACTGTACTTGATCACACCTAACACGCGCATATCTTGCGGCGGCCGCCGTCTCACTTTTCTTATAATGTCCGACATACTAGTAGCTTTATCGTACCGTTAAGTATAGGTTTTAGTTATTTAAACACGAATTTAACTAGCATAAATAAATTCAGTGCCGCAGCAAGTATGTGGAATTTTATATTAATGCTTTCTCCTTTTTTTTACATCCTATACGTATAAATACAATTTCGTACTGATGATTCCTCCTTATATCTACACAACAACTCTACTTTGATTTTTACGCATTCCTAATACCATCGTGGTTACAACGGTAAACCGCCTATAGAAGCATATCGTTTTTTCATCCTTCATATGGCATCTCATATTTCTCTGTTATATAATTTCATTATATTCAATATAAAGACTTTTAAAAAAAAAATTTAAAAATATGTGATACTTACTTTTGAATAAAAATTTTATATCCTTGTATCTTAAACTGTATATATTAAGAAATATAAAATTATTGTATTACTTACTTTAAAAATAAATTTAAAAAAACACAAGAAAAATCAATTCAATACAAACAGAAAAATCACAAGAAGATATTTTGTTCAAGTCAAGTCTTAAACGTATTGGAACCAGCCGTGGCAATACGTTGTGTACCAAAAAATTACTTTAGTTCATGTCTATTCGAGGGTCCTCAGCCAAAAAGGCGTTATTGATTATTTAAAATTTTACAGGAGAGTTTAATAAAGTTCTGCCAATCTATTTTTGACTATATTTATTTTACTATTAAACGATTCCATATCTTTTTATCCAAAACAAATATGGAAATCGTTTTATAATCAATTGACAAAATCAGATGAATAACACTTTTTTTGTTCCCCTGTTAAGTTCTAAATAATCACAAACGCCCTTTTGGCTGTCTACCCTTGATTTATTGTGATTAATGGTATCATTATTATTAATAATAAAAAGAAAACAGTATGTTTGTTTTACTGATTTTAGATTAATCAACAAGGATACACTAAAAACACGAACTGGATGCATAGACATTAACAAAAACAAAAAAATTATGAGTTGAATAATTCATATGCAAATAATTTGAAAAGAAATTTTAAAGCTAACTATTTGCAATTAGGATTACGTTAATCGTAATATATAATTTTTAATTAAAGTTTTATATCATTTCTAAAATTTCAAATAAGTCTGTATCCTATGTTATATGTATATAAGTAAATTTTCGAAACCCTTGCGAATATTGAAAGAATATTGATTGATCAATAAATAGTTGTTTTGAACATTCTTTTATTTCTATTAATAATATTTTCGTTATTTAACTGTGTTTAAAAATAATTCCAGTATTTTAATACAAATAAACCTTATATGAAAATAATTTCAAACAAAAAAATCGTATTTCACAGCACACAAATTAAGAAATCAAGGTATTGAAGGAGAAAAATTTACAATGTCTAGGAAGGCCACCGTATTTTTGCCAAACACGTTTCGACAACAATCAGAAACCGTCAGACCCCGGATTACTTCCTTCCTTGGTGAGGCTTCTTCATCGGTGCTTGCCACCTGAGCCACCTTTTCGACCTCTCTCTAGTACCCGGAATAGCTTCAACGTCTAAGGTAGCGAATCCAATCCCAAGTCAATATTTCATCCCTGCATTTTGGGATTTGATTTTGTTGACCTTGGAATTAAAAAATGCACATTTTCACATTTATTAGTTATACATTTGGAAAAATTCCAGAAATGGTTCCATATCCAAAAAATGAAAAATTTCTCTAAACTAAGCTTTGAATTACAAGTTGAATAATTATATTGTCATTTTTACAGAATTCAGAGCAGTCTTTCTTTCATCATTTCGTCTTGATCTTTCTTCCATATTCCGAATTTATTTCAAAATACAAATACGTTTTTGAATCAATATTTGAATAAAAATAACATAAATACAATACAAGATTGTTAAATATTACTTTGATTATGTTTTTTTTAATAATATGCGAGAAAAAATAACATAGTATGAAGCGTGTCATCATATAATATTGATCTTATTTTCCTGCCTCAAAATTAAACTAAAATGCTAATCCAGAATGATTCGGGATTACGTCATGATACTAAATCGTCTACGGACGTGACACGTGGCATTTTGGGCGACACATGGGGTGCAAACCACACCCTGTTGCACCCTCCACTTCTGATCCACGTCCGCTTATTCATTATATTCAGAGCTAATCAATACCATCTATCTATTGGCCGCTCTTTCATCTGCCACCCATGGGTCTGCCTTTTAGCTTGGCCTATGACAACGGTAGAATAAAAAGTTTTAAATCATTGCGTAACATTATTTTTAATTTATTATCAGGAAAATATTTATATCAATATAATATATAATATATTGTATTATATATTATATTGATCACATTTAAAATATAAAAATATATTTTAATTGGATGAGAGAACACGAGGAAGAGTTTTTACTGTGCCTATATAACAAAGTAAATCACAAATAATGTTTATAATAAAATCAATCTCTGGCAAAACTAACTGTCAATATCTGGAAAATATAAGCATCAGTATCCCTAAGTATTCAACACGACAGTCGCATCATTTTTCAGTTCCGAAATATCATACGAGATCGCAGGGGAACACCTTAATTTTTTAATCTAGTGAGCCGCAAAAATATTGATATATTCAATTTGAGTTCAAATACTATTGAGAATTCGATGTTGAGGAGAGTGTGGCTTTAAAATCTATTGGTATATATTATTATGTGCATATTATTTTTCATATTACGTTTCTCACTCTTTGTTTATTGCTTATTTTTTCTGTCTCACTGATGGTTGGCATAGCGTTTTAGGATTTGAAATTATATTGTTACAGGAGTCGTTCGTAATTAAGTTCCAGTTAAAATAATTCAAAATTATGTTTTGTTATTGAAATTATGGACTTGTGAATACTCTTTATAAATTAATATTTATTAATAATTTTTTTATTAATAAATAAATCTTTATTAATGTATAATAAATAAATTGGCTTACATAAAATCAACTTACATTGTACTTTTAATTTTTGTTCCTAACTTTTAGTGTTTTTCAATATCGCATATCCCTTTTGATTTTAACTTAGATATTCTATGCTTTTTATGTTCTTATTTAATATTGTTTTTAACGATGTCTAATCTTCCATTATTCTGTTTTTCTTTTTCCATTTTTCACCTATATATACTGCCGAAAATAATTTAAAATGTATGGCAGTTTACCTAGAATAGGCCTAGCCAATGTCGGAAATCGCCAGATTTCTGTGAACAAATAAAAAAAAGTAATTTTTTTAAATGTTAAAATAGTTTTTTGTAATGTTGCTCTTTTTATCTCTTTTTAACACGGTTCTTTTTATATCAGTCATCTAACACGTGCGTGTTAGATATGTTAGATAGGTAGGTTACTGATATAAAATACGATTGACTGCAATAAAAAAGTTATTTGAAAACTAACCAATATCCATCCAAAATAACGAACACTTGTTTATTATGAATTTATATTTATTTGAATTTCAGCATTTCGTTTAGTAATTATTGTACAGGTACATTAAATAGTCACAACAAAAAATAGCGCGAAATATATAATATATTTCAAATAATTATTTTTCGCATTAACACACATTAAAATATGAATTAATTTATCAATATCAATATGGATTAACTCAGCGTTTCTGTAAATCTAAATGACCATTTATCTCGAATTGCTTCAGTTTTCTGCAAAATTTCAATCAACTTTCACAATAAATAAATTTATCTCAAAATCCTGTTTATATTATGTTATACATTTATATTATACCACCTGGTAGCGTTAGTTTCGTTAGCGTCGGCTGCGAATAAACGCTGTGAAACGCGGTTATCTTGCGTAGCGTAGCATTATGGTAGCATTAGAGATGAACATTAATAATTTTGTATTATGATGATGGAATATAACCTATATGTATTATTTACACAAAACAATTTTTTTAATTTTTCGTAATCATAGAATAAGAAAGACGATTTTTTCTATATGTCAAGTAGATATCACAAAATTTCTCAAAAAATATTTTTTTCAAATTCTTATAACTGTTTTTTTTTTACTTTCATATTCTATAAAATGCTCAGCAATAAATGAAGTAAACACTTTTGGATTAAAAAATTGTTAAAAAGAAATAAAATATCTATCTTACAAATATTATATGTTTTAAAATATATCGTTTGGTATTCCATACCACAACAGTAGTCTCATGCGCCCCGTGCAGCTTTCTCAAAGATATGTTAAAAGCTATCTCTGCAGGTAAAAAGTTAAGCAGGATCGAACCAAACAAAGAGAAAAGTACCACCTAGTTAGAGCTAGGCGGCCTGCAGTGCAGCACAGCACAGCCTGATTCCGCAGTAGCATCGCCTTTACACTTGAACCCTGTACGTAATGCTTCAAAGGGATACAAAACAGAGCTTGCTTAGAGGCTCTCTCCATTCTTGCGTTGCCAACTTATGAGTAAAAATCATTAATATATTAAAATAAATATTATGTTTTAATAATAATTAAAAGAATATACTTTTCAAACAAATAACAACCCGAAGACAAAAAATATTTTTGTAATATATCAGGATACTATAGGTAAGAATAATACCTACTCCAAAGGGAGAATACAAAACGAATATATATTTTATATATATAATATATATATATATATATATATATATATATATATATATATATAGATATATATATATATATATATCTATATTTTATATTGAACTTCCTTTATTGAAAATCAAATATTACAAACATTTTTCATTGAATGTTACATTTTTTTTATACATGTAGTACATTACCCAGTAAAGTAATACTTGTGGGAGTATGATACGTAAGAGCATGAATAAATAAGTATGTATAAGTTAATAATGGAACAGCGTAGAGAAATACAAACATCGTAAGATAAATATTAGTGACTCAAGTATACTAATTATTTCGGAGTATCGTTATTTTTTATAAGTCTAACTATTTTTTGTTTTAATTATGTATATTCTATTTTTTAATGTGTTTCTTGAATTTGGTATAGTGTTCTTCAGTTCTAATATTCATTCGTAAGTTATTGTAATATTTGACACCTAGATATTTTGTTATATTTAGGAATGTTTAAGCATCCTATTATTTGCGCTCTTTGGCTATGACTATGAGTATTATGAGTTTGTGGTGTATTTATAATTTGTTGAGTGAATGTTTCTTTATGTATTTGTAAAATTGAAGTGATTTTGTATAATCTGTATAATGTTGATAAATTATTTTTTTTTAAATAAATCTGTAGGGAAGGTTCAATGTTTTTTATATACTGAAACACGAATGCACACTGATTCAAAATCACACAAGGAGGTTTCCTTACCCTGCGCTATACTTATCAATTCATCAATCGTATAATACAATGTTGCCACAGATTTAATTTGCGATTATTGAAGAAAAAAACTATTTTTTATTTATTTTCATTTACAACGGTTTATTACAAAAATATCACAATTGGCGACACCTGCTGAGACGCTGAAAACCGTCTGTCTCGCACTGTCACGAAAGCTATACTTTCAACTTCTCTATTTTTATTCCGGATACCCGCCCAGGACTAAGGAACTATGTGAAACTTTAAGCGCGTGATTGTTTTTTTGTTCCGTGTGTTATCCTTCTTTAATTTCCTTTGGCTGCGCTCCTCCCGACGGCCGGATGCGGATGTGGAGATACAGACCGACTGCATTCAACGGACACGACGCGGCCTCTATCGGGTAATTGGTAATGGACTCTGCGGCGAAAATCATATTCCACTATGTTTACTGTAAATTAAAATAAAACACAAATTACTTTGTTTTCACCACTATATTAGATTAAAAAATCTACATGTTTCGAGAACAATGTTCTCTTCATCAGGATTATTGTGTACTAATCTTAAAAGTTGAAACAAGCAAATATGTTACGGTGAAGGAAGCGGTTGAGGGGGTTGGTGAGGGGGGGGGGGGTTCGAGGTGTTGATTATTATGGGTCATTTGGAATGTTAAGTGGAAAAATATTCAAAATAGGATTATGCAAAAATTTCGTCTGTGTATTTATTATATTAGACTTAATATTAACATTTTTCCTAATTTCGAGTATTTCTAAATTATTTATTTGAGGTATCTTATAGTTGAAATGTAAAAATTTTAAGCCTGTGTTAATATCAAATGTATGGTCAAATTCTATTAGATGTTTTGCGAAATCAGAATCAATATTGCTAGTTAATGCTTTGATATGTTCTTTAACCCTAGTTTCAAAATTTCTTTTTGTTTTGCCAATATAAAAATTATCGCAATCGTTACAATTAAGTCTATAAACTCCTGATTTCATGATAGGATTATCACAAAGTAATTTGTGTTTTATTTTAATAATAATGTCACCACAAAGTTCAAGCCTTCATACAGAAGAAGAAAAAATATTCTTCGAACAGTTTACTGTAAATGCTCGGATTCTGTATCATGTGTGCATTGGAACCTTTGCTTTTGACGATGTGATTGCAGCACAAATTTTGAAAAAAATTGATTATTTTTTAGTAATTTTTTTACAAAAAATGTTGTACCGTTATTTTAGTATAATAATTATTCGACACAAACCGCAACTAGATTTTTACCGTAACCGAAATTTCGGCTGCTGTATTGGTTTCGGTCGAAACCGAAACGCGATTAATCGTGTATTATGTATACCTCGAAATCTAGATTTAAGTTATGAGATAAATGCACTTAAAATTTTGAGATAATTGCTATTGAAATTTTTAATGATACTTTAAAGCCTTCTTATTCTCACTAATATATCCTCAATGCACCTTTTAATTTAAATAACTTATTGAAAACAATAAAATGAGGTAAATTAATGAAATGTTATTGAAAAAGATAGACATTACCAGATAAATTAGTCACGGCATTTAATTTTCATTCGTTTTCTTGTTGTATTTTGTGTAAATTATAAATAACTTGTTTATGAAATTCTGTATAAATGATATAGTTTTAGCATTAGATAGCTTCTTATTTCAAGATTTTTGGCGTGAATAACTCAAAAATTCTAGTTTATCAAAGAGCCCACAATATATTCACGCATCTCTTGCCCTCTTCCATTCAAATTAACTTAGGTGGATACTGACGTACAAAAACAAGAATGACTGACTTGCACATACGCAAAATTTAATACTCATATAAATACACTCCAAACTATTATCACGGGTTTACTGCAGTACCAGTTGTTAAGAAATACAAATTTACCGGTAAACAACTCTCTTTGAACAGTCTCTGAACACAAACCTTAGCTTGATCACTATTCTATAACTCACACTAATAAGATCGTTAGAAATTTCTACCTATCTCTAATAATACTTTGTACGCCGCTGTCTATCGCACGTATTTAGTGAGCTATCTATTCACCAGATTCTATGGCTTTCGCTGCTTTCAAAATAAGAAGAATCGAAGATTTCTCGATCCTTGTGATAAATATTTCGGTATTCGATTGGCTTCCAGATTTTTATAAAACATCCAGACTGTTCGAAAACTTTCGATTATTTGCAAATATTCACAATAAGTATATTTATATATTTTTTTTATTATTTAATATTTATATAATTCATTTGCGTAATAATTATCATTGTATTCCATTTCATATATAATTCATTAACTAATTCATTGATGTCCTTAAATTTGGCGAAAGACAACTGAGAATAAATTGGCAGATTGCTTGCTCAACTTGGGAAAGATATCGGTATCGACCCATATCAATTTTTTTTTGG
This sequence comes from Agrypnia vestita, assembly GCA_016648135.1. Taxonomy (NCBI): domain Eukaryota; kingdom Metazoa; phylum Arthropoda; class Insecta; order Trichoptera; family Phryganeidae; genus Agrypnia; species Agrypnia vestita. The sequence goes on from JADDOH010005545.1 coordinate 31,856, forward strand.
ATATCGAAAAGGTTCTTTAGACATTCAATATCGATTCCGGTACCGGTAAACGTGAAAATAAAATAAATAAAAAGTGGGTGAAGGAATTATACAAAAATGCTATGAAATTGTTTCACAAATGCACAATTAACTATTACGAACTGTTTAATTGATTTTGATTTACTTCCTAACTGTTTAATTAATTTTATTGAATATAAATTTCATAAAATCCGAATTCAATAACAAGTTGGGTTAGTCGGGCCCATAGATGTTTTAAAAATTTCAATAGAAAATAGTTTTCTATCCTCCCACGTACGTTTTAGGGGCCGCTCTCCGCATAAATCTTCAAACCCTAATAGAAAACGGGAACGTTTATTTGAATGCGCGGTTTTCAAAAATTTTCCTCTGAATAAATCGGCGTTTTATTTTTAGCTCTTGTGATCTAACTTATTCATAACACTCCTATATTTATTCGTGTTTTTATTATTGGGGTGATAATTTTACAAACTACAAAAAATAGAACTAATTAGATTTCTAGGACGCGTCATTTAACTATAAATAACCGTTCGAATTATATCAATGATAAAATTAATATTTTTATATTTATATACGTTCTACCCAGAAGATCGAATCACTCTGACGATATCAAGGGATGGATGGTCTATTACGACTATGGCCACGCAATTCCGACTTCCTTTATACCGCTTAAAAGAAGAAGAAAGACATCCAAAGGAAACTAGTTAATTTATTAAAAAAAATAAATTGATGTACTTATCGGGTACTTATCGGGTAGTACCTACTATTACCAAAAACTAGATCATCATGTGAACATTAGATGCAGAAGCGACTTGTGCATCATTTAACAAAATGAAAAGTCTTTTATGCAATGATGATATCAATCTGAAGCTCAGACAAAGGTTGAACAAATGTTACATGTGGTCGGTTCTACTCTACGGTGTTGAAGCACAGACCCTCAAGGTTGGCACCATAAACCGCTTAGAGGTGTTCAAAATGTGGGTTCACCACAGAATGTTAAGGATATTCTGGACTGACATGATAATAACTCAGAAGTCTTACACAGAGCCAAATGTCCAAAGAGAATTGTTTACAGCAATTAAGCTCCGTAACATAGTATTTTGGTTACATAATGATATAAGAAAAATATACCCTACTTCAGATGGTTGTCGAAGGGATGATTGAAGGCCGAAGGCAGAGGAGTCGGAAGAAAACAGATGTCCTGGCTTAGAAATATTCAAGAATAGAACGGGATAAAAAGTATCGAGAAGATTCTGCGAGATACATTTTAGCTAGATTTTTCTCGAGTGATCGTACATACCGATATGACGCTTAAAATAGAATACATATGTATAGAAATAGGCGTGCGACTGATGAAATTTAGGTTGGTAACAGGAATATTTTGTGGATGAGCCTAAGGATGTGCCTAAGAATGCCTTTAAAACTAAAAGATGTACAGATTATTATAAGACCCGCTATATATAATATGTATGAGACCCGCAACTTCTACTCTGGTAACTTGAAACAGCAGAAATGCGAATGCTTACAGAATCGGCAGGAGTATCACTAAAATATAGCAGTAAAAGTTCACACATTTATATGAGCCTGGGTGTACGGACATAAACAGAAAGCGGGAAAAATGACAGCTGAGATGTTACGGGCATATAAGACGGAGACCGCTAGACCATACGATACAGCAAGCAATGTCTGTGGAGCTTTATCGAAGTCATCTAGAGGAAGACCAAATAACTCTCGGATGACTTAATATTCCAAAATCCTGCAGAAAACGGCCTGAATGAAAGCTATACCCAGAACTGAAAACATATAGTATTATAACGAAAACAGTCTACCAGATGAGTTGAGTAAGCGCCAGAAAGGAGAAGAAGAAGAATTAAAATACTTAAATTTACTTTGATAGTTGCAACTCTACACTGGCCGACCGATAGACATACATAAGTTCATTTTATATGTGCGTATACACCTGTTATAGCTTGTCTTGAAGTGCTAACACCACACCGCTAGAAGTGTGATGATATGGAGTAAAGTTAATAAATATTATAATTTATAGAATTAAACTTTGTTTATACAACTTTTTTTACTATTGAAAAAATTCAACATGTTTTGTTTAATTATAATTATAATTTCACCACAAAATAATTTTGCTATGTTTGAAGAAGTTAATAAATATTAATAACGTATCACCATGAGAATTCACTATAAAGAAGACTCTTGAGGAGGCCAAGATACACTAGGGGTTTTAGAAATGATGATGATGATCACCACGAAAACAGCATCATATCTATCTATACGGAAAATGGTTATATTTGCAGTCTATCAAATTTAAATGCTAAATGCATGTTACGGGCATTATTCACAATTAGATATTCTCGCCGTCCGACTTCAGTTACATCAATAATAGATGTGGGCAATCCAATCAACGGAGACCATTGGACTTGGGGAGTACAACGCCCTTTGGCTTCCAGGCTTATTTATTTACGGCGATGCCGCGTCTTGCAGGGTAGTGGAGAGTTGAGCCATCACTTATACACAGAATTCCCACACTAAACATGCTAATTAAATGTACAACGAAGTATGGGAATGAAAATTGAATCGTGTGAAAAACATAACATGTGTTATATTTAAGTGAGTTTGAACTTAAAGATAACTTTTTTATGAAAATTATGGTCTAATTAAACCGGTGTGTAAAAATATGTTCCTTGGTATTTTATGTTTGGGAGAATGGACAGTTTAAACTGTCTTAAGAACGCCAACAATTCAATTGGTATGACAAAGAAACTCGTTTAAGTGCGGAGAGCAAAACCGTTGAACGTTGCTAAAACTGATCCCATCAAGCCTTTTTTGGATTCAGTTTCTAAAGTTCCATCTCTTGTTTATGTAGAGGTTGATTATAGGTTTTTGGAGGGACTTGTACGAGACTTTTGAGAACTATTTAACAGAAAACATAAGAGCATGTCTGCTTGAGTGAAACGCCAAGCATCACAAATATTGCAGAAAATTGTAAATTGAAAATTGACGTATCTATACCTATAAAACTTAATGTCTGTCTGTCTGTCTGTTTTCTATACACACCGTTTGTCTTCCGTTGTTTTCCACACATTGACGATTGAAATTTTCCATACTTATGCTTTGGGACCCGGCGGGTAACATGGACAACATTTCCCTCCTATTCTCATACCCCTTCCCCTCCTTCTGACATATTTTCGATGCAAATCTGTACCGTTTGACCGATCGGACTCAAAATTTGAAGACTTATTCTTTAGGACTCAGTGGGTAACATAGGCGACATTTCCTCCCTATTCTTTCAACCCTTCCCCTCCGCTGATATATTTTCGATGCAAATCTATACCGTTCGACCGATCGGACTCACGATTCGGAAATTTGTTCTTTAGGACTCGGCAGGTAACATAGGCTATATTTTACCTTTTATCCTCCCCTTGACATATTTTCGTTGCAAATTTATACGTTCGACTAATTCTTTAATTCCGGCGGTTAACATAGGTGACATTTCCTCCCTCCCCTTTTACCCTTTCCCTGATATATTTTCGATGCAAATCTATACCATTCGAATCGAACCTTTATTTCCCCCCAACAAATTTATTTTCAACTTAATCCTTCACCCGTGCAACGCCGGGTCAGAAAAGCTAGTATTTTATATATTTCACCTGCCGGCAGTTAATGGTGCTATTTCAACCCTGGCGATTATTAAGAGTGGAAAATTAAATGGTTCGCGTTTTTTTTAAGTCTTATATGAAGTGTATTTTTGACCAGTCACGCAGGCTCGGCGGTAGCAACATTCGTTAAACGTCCGGTTCGGGTTTGCTGGCCCGGGGTTAGAGCCCTCCGGCCTTTTAATTTGTAGTAGTTAATATTTTTTTTAGTCGTGAATTTAAACGAAATTACGGACGTTACACGAAGTTACGGGGGCAAACAGACAACGAAATTATCATATTTTAATTTTCATATGAACTACTATGCTATTAATTTTATTTTGTTGTTATGAATTTTCTGAAGTGATGTACTGCTGCATGGTTATCATAAATAAATACAGTTGACTCAACTAGGGACGACTAATTTATATATATTTTTAGGATTCAGAAATAACTCAATGACAAACAACGGGGCTTCAGTACCTGACTTGAGTACCTACAGCCAATTCAATGCACTAAGTGACAGACGAATCGGCGGCACAACAAATACTGGAAATATTGAATAACAATAAATTTTAGATGTGATGTGTAGATAGCCAACTCACTGAATGGTATTTTCATAACAAAAATTGGCTAATAAACTACATTTTTTATTATTTTTCTCCACTACCGCATTAATTGGGCGATTATTCGAAAACCCCTTATTAATATATTTGATTAATAACTTCTTTCTAAATTGTCAACGTTAAGGTTTTTAACACAAATCAGTTTCCGGTATAGCGTGCAGTAAAATCAATTACAAAAGATTTCATGTCACGCTATCTACCCAGATTGATTGTAGGGTTTAATATGTAGGGTTTCTTTAATCCATTTAGAATAAATACGAACCGAACACCCGAATCGTTAATGATATTTTTTTAAATGATTCGCTTACTTTCTTTGGTCATCGCTCTGCAAATAATAAGAATATAAATGGATACATTTTTATAAATTATTTTCAGAAGCCACATTATAGTAAAGCTGTATTTTAATATTTTTTCACAACAGATTAAAAATACAGGAACATTTTTTAAAAGAACCGTTAATTCTACTACCGCTTAAGCTGCTTCCGGTATTGTATAAATTATGTTTTTTTTCAACGGAAGAATACAAAGTTGTATTTTACTATTTTGAATGCACCGTAGATATTATTATACAGCCTTAAATAATAACGTTGAAATAAATCGGGATGTAAATTTTATTTGACAGTTTATATTTTTTTTATTATTGGTGTTTCTCCTAATAAATGGGGTGTTATTGTTAATCATTCTTCTTCTTCTTTTTCATCAGTCTTTGTCTTTCCACTGCTGGATATAGGCCTCTTCCTTATTTCTCCATTCTTCCCTGTTGTTTGCTAATTGTAGCCATTTCTTTCCCCCCACAGCGACTATATCATCGGACCATCTCTTTTGAGGTTTTCCGATGCCTCTTTTATTCTCCCAAGGTCTCCATTTCAGAAATCTGGGAGGCCATCTTGTAGCATCCTGTCTTGCAACGTATCCTACCCATTGCCATTTTAGTTTTGCTACACAGTCCATGATATCCACTACTCTAGTTCTGTACCTAATTTCGTCGTTTCTAATTCTATCTTTTAGGCTTACTCCAAGCATAGATCTCTCCATGGATCGTTGCGTGCATTTGAGCTATTCTACACTTTTCTTTGTAAGGGCCATAGTCTCCAATCCATCACTGGCAGTAGGCATGATTCAAAGGCTTTTCTTTTTAGGCCAATTGGGATCTCTTTGTTCTTTAAGATATGTTTGAGTTTGCCAAAAGCAGCCCAGCTCATTTCTATTCGTCTTGGCAATTCTGCTGTTTGGTTATCTTTGTTCATTTTTATCTTGTGTCCTAGGTACTATTTCAATATATTTTTTTTCTTCTCTGGACTCAAAATTTTTGTTTTCTTTATATTCATCTTAAGACCAACTTTGCTCGAAGCTTTATGTAGTTCTTTTAATATAATACTTAGTTTTTTGATATTATTACTTAAATATGTGCCATCTATCTTCACACCTTTTTTTCTCAATTCAGGGTCTTAAATACATCTTCTAAGGCTAATGTGAAGAGTTTAGGCGAAATTGTGTCACCTTGTCGAATATCATTTTTTCTTGTTATTTTTTCAGTGTTAGTGTCGTCGTCAATTATAACACTCATCGTTGCATTTTCATATATAAATTTTACTAATCGTATATATCTAGAGTCTACTCTCGCGTTTTGGAGTGCTTCGATGACTGCCCACCTTTCAACTGAGTCAAATGCTTTTTGGTAGTCGATAAAAGCTAAGTGTATAGGTATATTATACTCTGTTGTTTTTTCTATGAGCAATCTCAGAGTTTGAATGTGGTCACAGGTTGGTAGTTATCAAATTTTAGCGTTAGGCGATTCATCATGATCTTTGTTAGCAATTTATATAAATGCGAAAGCAAACTTATGGGTCGATAGTTTTCTAGATTATCGCTGTCTCTTTTTTTAAATACTATTTTTACTTCCGCGTTTTGCCAATCACAATGTATTTTTCCTTCTTCTAGACATTTGTCTAGTAGTATTTTTATGGCTTCTATCAATTTACTTCCCCCTAGTTTTAGCATATCGCTTATTATTTGATCTGTACCCGTAGCCTTATTATTTTTATACGACTCTCGCCTCATTCACATTCATACATCTTCGTATGCAAGTTCGCCGGTTGTTGAGGCTTCTAACAGGACCATCTTCCAGTATCTGGTTAATCTGGTCATGCCACGTCTTCCGCGGTCGCCTTTCTTTCTGGCGCTATCAACACTTGCATTATACATCTTTCTTACCATTCTTTCCTCATTCATTCGCTCAGCATGCCCAAACCATTTGAGCGACCCTTTTTTAATTCTATTAATTATGCTAAGATCCTAATAACTGCATTCTTTATTCTATCATAAATTGATTTTCCCACATAAGTCTGAGGGATCTCATCGCCACTGCATTCAATCTACTTTCGTTCCTCTTCTGCCAGCTCCAGGCTTCGCTTCCATACATCAGTGTTGGTACCAGAATTCCATTATGTACTGCTAGTTTTGCCCCAGTAGACATATTTCTATTAGAAACCATCGCATTCAAAGCACCGTTCACCCTATTCCCCCTTGTCACTTTCCTTTCGATATCTTTTTCAACATTCCCTCTTCTATCGAACATACTTTCCAAGTACACAAACTCATCTACCCGTTCCAAACATTCATTTTCTACTAGAATTTGACACGTTGTCTTACTTTCCTCTTTCTCGAATACCATCACTTTTGACTTGTTTACATTCATAATAAGGTCACTTTCCTTGCATACATCTTACATCCTGCTTACTAGACTCTGTAAGTCCTGTTCGCTATTTGCCATTAATACTGCATCATCCGCGTACAGTAAACAGCGTACAATAAAATCACTCATTTTCGCTTCTACATTCATACATTCCAGTTCTTTCACACAATTATCCATATACAAGTTGAACAGCCGTAGAGACATTACGCAACCCTGTTTGACACCTTTTGTAATATCAAACCATGGTGTGAATGATCCATTGATTCTTACACATGCAGTACTTCCTTCATAAAGGGAGGCAATTGCCTGTACAAGTTTACTATTACATTCTTCGGATCCTACATTCAATACGCATCTTTCTTTTACCTCATTTTGATGTGAATTCGTGATGTGTAGAGCTCTGAGTAAAATTTTTCAATGGTTTTTAATATAGATTCCTTGTCTCTTATAATAATTCCATTTTTATCTTTTATTTTAGTTATGTTATGGTATCCATAAAATTTTATCCGTTTTAAGACTTTCATATTTTTATTAGTTTTTTTTGTCTGCGAAATTATTTTTGTGTTATAGCTTCTAATATCTTTTCTAATTTCCTTTTTGATAGTTTTGTTGATGATCTTATATTCATCTGAGTCTTTAGAAAGGGTTTTTCGTTTTTCAATTAGAGTGAGTGTGCTATTTGATAATTTGCTGTTATTTTTTGTCGTCTATATGAAATCTTTTTTACAGATTTTAGATAATTGATGTTAGTTTATTGTTAAGAGTGTCTATTTCCATGTTGTTAATCATTAATCAGAATTATATAAAGCAATAAATAACTGAATGCAGAGTAAGACAAGCCTTAGAATGCGACTGAGATTTTGGCTACGCAACTGAAGGTAATTTACTTTCTATTGGATTAGGTCGCGCCTTTTCTTTAAATGTGTAATGATACAAGCTAGGTGATCTGAGTTCGAATCCGGTAGCAGCAAAATATTTTTAAGTTGATTTTATTTTTCTGTATTTCTTTCTAATTGATTAATAAACTTGGAGAAATAGATTATTTAAAATTACGTATTTTAGTGCAGGACGACTGCAACCTGTGGCGCCTGTGACGTCATTCGACCTAGTCGAGATCGTCGCAACACGGGCAGTAAGCGGACGAGAGCCGTGTCGTCTAGGTCCAGTGACGTCACTCGCTGGGTCGTCGCGCGAACCGAAATTATTTTTGCAACGCAACTTTAAAGTGCCATAACCTTTTGATTTGTAGAGGTATTTCATTGATTTTTTTAACATTATTGTTTCATTTTACTTATTTTTATTATAATTAATCTATAAAAAAATGTAAATTTCTCCATTAGATCATCCAAGGCACCAAGGTAGTGCGGCCAAGCTGGGCTTGTTGGACGAATGGTTTTGGACTGCATTTGTAGCAAACTCTTTTGCTTTCACAACATCCAAATTGTAGTGCTTGAGTGGCAGTCCCAGGACGCGCATTCATTCAGCACCGACACCTAGAACATGAGGACAGCTCTGATGGCTAAAGTAACCAAAGGGGGTCATGGCGCACACCGGCCTGAACGCTAATGTTCACGTGTTTACTTACAGCCTTTAAAAGTATACCCTAATTTCATAAGAGTAAAAGAACTAAGCTTTAAGGATACAGGTTTTGTAGGTACACGTATATATTCTACTAGCTGTTCGTACCCGGCGTTGCACGGGTTAATGATTAAGTTGAAAATAAATTTGTGGGGGTTAAACAAAGGTTCGATTCGAACGGTATAGATTTGCATCAAAAATATATCAGGGGAGGGGAACGGGTAAAAGAGAAAGGAGAGAATGTCACCTGTGTTACCCGCCGGGTCCTAAAGAATAAGTTTCCAAATTTTGAATCCGATCGGTCAAACGGTACAAATTTTCATCGAAAATATATCAGGGAGAAAGGAAGGGGTAAAATAATAGGGGAGAATGTTGCCTATGTTACCCGCCGGGTCCCAAAACATAAGTATGCAAAATTTGAATCGAATCAGACAACCTCTGTTGATTTGTATAGAGAACCGACACACCGTAAGACAGACAGATATTGAGTTTTATAGGTATAGATTACATTTGTCACTTCATTTATTTTTTTTGATTGCCGTAATTAAAAAATAGGTAAGATATACATTGTAACGAGATGCTAATTATAATTTACGCACTCTCCGAAACCCTGGTAATATATCACTTAGAACAACACTATAAAAATATTGATAACGGTCTACAGAAATCTCGCGAAATGTCTATTAATGACTGGAACAGCCGAGAAGCGAAGAGAACCTCCTAACTAGAATAATCTAGAATGTTCGAAAATACCAGCATTTGGGAACGAATACGTAATTACGCCGCAGTGCACAGAGTTATCGTTTTTTGACAGTTCGTTCGGTGCGAAGTTGGCCGCGAGCCGCTAGGCCAGGATGGCCAGCCGTGAGATAATCAAAGCGATAAACGAATGTGCGAAAACCGAATTTTCAATCAAATAATATGTGTTACCCAGCGAAAATAACGATTTTATACACTATAATAATGATTTCATATACGAGTGATATAAAATTGCTAATTAATTTCCATTGTTTTCATTTGTCTCCTATAGCCACGATCCGTGACAATATTATCGATTTAAAAACAAGCTATCAAGAAAAATAGGAGGCACATTTTATAAGTTTGCTTTATAAGAAAATAAATACGCGGATTACTCGAAAGCTCGTAGAAAGGCGACATTTAATTAAATAAAATCATGACATACAAATTAAAACAAGCAATTAAAAATACAATGAAGACACGCTTTTATAAGTTCGTTTCGGATTACTAGATTAATTTTAACAATTAATAAACTTGACACTTAATAATACTTAAATTATTTAGAGGCGTCAAAATACTATTATTTGGGTTTTCATATCTTTCTTTTCTCTATGTGAAATATTAAGACTAGTTTATCAGTTAATTAAATAAATCTCTCAAAATATCTTTACCTATAAAACTCAATGCCTGTCTGTATGTCTGTTCTCTATACCGATAGTCCGATTCGATTCAAATTTTGCAAACTTTTGCTTTAGGACCCGGCGGGTAATATAGGCAACATTTTACGCGTATTCTTTTACCCCTCCCCCTGATATATTTTCGACGCAAATCTGTACCGTTTGACCGATTGGACTCAAAATTTCTAATCTTATTCTATAGGACTCGGTGGGTAACATAGGCAACATTTCCCTCTATTCTTTTACTCCTTCCCCTACCCCTGATATTTTTTCAATGCAAATCTATACCGTTCGACCGATCAGACTCAAAATTTGGAAACTTGTTTTTCAGAACCCGGCAGGTAACATAGGTGACATTTCCTTTCTACCTTTTTATCCTTTCCCCTACCCATGATATATTTTAGATGCAAATCTATACCGATCAAATCGAACCTTTGTTTTCCCCCACAAATTTTCTTTCAACATAATCCTTAATCCGTGCAACGCCGGATGCGAACGGCTAGTCTAACAATAAGAATGTTGCATTTGTAATAGGAAATATACAAATGCTGAACGTTTCAGGGTTCTAGCTAGTTGGGAATTTATTGATATTTTGATTATTCAATTTGGAGACAAACAAACAGACAGGTGTCATTAAATATTGTAATATTATGTAAAAAAGGAATAAATTTATCCTGGCCTCTTCTGGCATGTTTTTCTTAAAAGTTTTGAAATTCATTGCAATATAAAGCTGAGATGCTATTTGAAAATGGTATGAAATGATGTTTGAACTATCGCTATATGAATAATAACAAGACAGAGATAGAGTCACATCTTAGGGATACACTATATTTTCATTGTTATTGTGTATTGCATGTAGGTGTGCCCCATGAGCTACAATATTGTTACACCGCTCTTTTCTTAACGTAAAATGCATTTCAACTTTATAAAATGCCATAAAAATAAAAGAGACGGGAACGATAGCATCGTGTAATACGTGTTTATTGTCGATTGTGTGAAAATACCATGAAAAACTGTGTTTGTATCTATAAAACAAGGGAGAGTTATTTTTATTTATAACGTGCCCTAACATTATATTCAATTTTCATGGGCATGCCGAAAGTAATAAAAACGTTTAAAGTATAAAGAAATATGTATAAGGCTTTTTAAATGTGCATTATATACACACCACATAGTGAAACTTTTTCATATTTTCATATATTTTTCACAATTTATATCGTACATGATTTCGCTTTATGAACAATTTTTTCATGTTTTGTTTTCGTAACATTCATCTACACAATATATTCTATACCTACTTTGTTGAAATATAAATTTACTGCTTTTTTTACTATTTTGAAAAATGTACCATCAGAAAAATAAACAATTATCCCTTCATATATGATACTGAAAGATATTTGTGTGTATATATATATATATATACTTACAATATTTTAATTATCAAAAAAATCCTAGAATGGATTATCATAATAAACAAAAAAAAATTCTGTTAATTTTTTTACGAAATCATTTATTTTGTCAATATTTGAATACAATAATTGCATATTATATACAATATGAATTTAACTTTCCATTATTTATACTTTAATGAATAATATTACCAAGAGACACGGCAGTGAAATGCAATTGAAACAATTTAAAAAAATTAATTATGCCACAAAAAAAACACTGGATACAAACTTTTCCTGAGCACTATTATTTAATTTACCAATTAACGTTTATTAAATGTTTCTAGAATATTTCATAAACTTTTATTCAATTTCTTAATTTGCACTAATTATCTCTAATCACTCGTACAAAGAACACTTTTGATGTGATATGCTGTCTTTATCTCATCGATCATTTTCTTGAAAATTCTGTTCAATTTCTCACGTTATTAAAATCGCTCGCGTTCGTACTAGGAAGACTTCTCACCAGTCAGCAGATATCTGTCACTCGGTTTTCAACACGATGGCCATGCAACGGTTTGTCGATGGTAATGACGCGTTGGTTAACGGTAAACAAATACGCAATTGCGCATCACGATGCTCCTCGCATTTACACCTAACCAGGAATATTCTAGAACCTCACTTCAGTGTAAAAGTCTAATTTTATTGTAAAAGATGTTGAGTGCTATTAAATCTTCAATTACGTGTTATTTTTTCTGACTTTTACATTTCGTGACAATGTTTTTGAATTAGAACGTAAACAGTTTATTTTTTTACTAAAATGTAAATTTTATGGTAAAGAACAACTTTTATCCCACGTGAACGCTTTAATGAGTTCGTCATGACTGAGTCTGTCCCATCATGAACTATCTATTTTTAAACGGGGAGAACTCCAATAAATCTATCTATTTGAAACAACGAGTATAATATTCATAATATGAAAAAAAAATGTTATCAAGAGTTAGAAGTTATTTATTGCTCAATAAGTTAACAATTATATACTGTGATCTGGTTTAATGAAAATACATAAAATAAAACATGATATTTTTGTTGTAACATAATATTAATAAAAATAAGATATTTTATTAAAACCAATACTTATTATAACACATTTTATTATTGTTATAAGCATTTGAAAAAAAATATAATATTGAATTTGCTATGAACACTCTTTTTCTAAAATTTTAATTAATCAAACTGTAATCCTATGTTATTTATATTTAAAACAATTTTATCTAGAATGATTTTTCAGAAATTGATAACCAATGTTGTTTTATAAAATACTTATTGGTACTAAATTTGAATAAAACCTACAAATGAATTTGTTTAGTCCAAATTTAAACTCCAGAATCATTCATAAACTGAGGCTAAAATCTCAAAACTATCACAACACAACATCATTTTCTACCACGATTATATTAGCTCCACCTATTTGTCTATTTGCTTAGATGACTTAGAAACTTATAATTATAATTATTATTATGGATTATATAATTATAAGTATACTTTTATTATAATCTATATTTCATCTTCTTCCCAAAGTAGAAAATTATATTACAAGAATTTTTTTTTTAAAAACCACGCTTATATTTAAATGTACCAAAAAGTAAAAAATAAATGATTGGTCAAAAATGTTAGTCTCACTTGGATAATAAAAGGGCGGTCGCTTTCCCTCTATTAATATCAATATCCTATACGCCCACCTTTTATTTGGAGAGTGAGACAAATAATTTTTGGCTGATATTTTATTTTTTGGTTTTTAGTACATTTACCTTTAAACAATAAAACAGTAAACTTATATCCTTAAGATTCATATTTTTATAATATAAGAATAATTAATAAAAATGCAACTTAGTTTTTTGTTATTCTCGCGTTTACATTTATACTGTAATATTATATTATATTCAGTTTATCATTTGTACATTTCTTTTTTAATTGTCCTATTAAGCTTATTTTTCTCTTCGTGTTGAGCCATTAATTTTAATTTTTTTTCGTACATTATGCTGAAGTGAAGAATCTTGGAGTTTGTTGTGTAAGATGCTCCAGTTCTTAACTCACAGGGAAATATCTCTTTCAAAACTGGGTAACGGTATTTAAAAAAATCTTACTCATAAGAGAGCAACGTAAAGTTCTCCGCGGCTGAATGCAGGTCTTGGGAGGTAAAAGTTTGTTCGTGTAACTAATTGATGGTCCTTAAAACCACTCGTCCTGGTAAAACTAATAGTACATTATCTAATCTTCTTTAAAACATAAAGATTTAAAGAGAAGTGTAATATGTTGAAAAACATATGTCTTTTTAATGCTCTTAATTTTTTTTTTACAGTTCGAAATAATCCACACTTTTACATTAAGTGCTTAAAAAATTTGGATTGTTGAGCTTTAACTGTGTTGTATTTTATGTTACTTTATTGTATTCCTACAGTATTGTGAATGGAAAATATAGCACCAGTTCTATATAAAAATATATTTTAATACTCATTCCAACTAATTCTCTTGCATTAATTCCGTACCCTACTACCAGTTATAAATACTGTACTGGTGTTGCGTTCCAGCGTACAAGCGTACGCTAGCTCCCAGAAAGGGCCAAGCCACTCACTTAACCTACCGACGGCGACGGCAACGCATCGGCAGCTCTCGACGCCACTAAAGTGGACGCATTGCACAATTCACGCATTCAATCCTTAAGTCTCAATCATTATATCTTGCTTAAATGTATAGGAGTTTCTACAAATATTACCTACTGCCTGCTTTTATATTTACATACAATTTGACCAATACACTTCACAATATTCTGAAAAGAAGATCGTGGTTGGTCTGGGTATGGTCATGGTGTAACCATGATACCCTCGAACCTTAATTCATCTTATTGTAGCCAACAAAATGTCACATCCAAATTTTTTCTTATTGTATGATTTCCCTCATTCCCAATATAAGAAAATTTTTACCATAACTCATGAAAAGTACACGGAAATAACTTATTCGTTTATGCATAAAGATAGTGTTAAATTTCAATATTTCAATCAGTACAGTATTAATAATTAATAAGCAATTAGTTAACAATTAATTAGCAAGAATGATTTCTATTATTTTTTTTATGATAATGCGAGTACTTGTTTATATAATATAAAATCACGTTAAAATTGACAATGTGTATTATGGTATATGATATAATACCACACACTTTCAAAACAGTTTTTTATACAGAGGTATACTTAACTTCAATAATTTACCCACGGAAATAAAAAGTATAGATGACTACAATAAATTTAAGTACAAATTGAAGTCAAGAAGATATTCATATTTGTGAAGTTGTAATTTTTCAGAACAAAGTTCTATGGAGTTTTTAAAACCAAATTAATTATTCAATTAGAAAGACAAACAGAAAAATCTAATCAACGAAAAAATATTTTGGCTGCTACCGGGATATCTCGGTAAAATGTACCACTTGGTGGTTGAGTATCTTCATATTCGTCTTCGCCTAATATATCGCTGCCAGGTAACGAAACACTTGAGTTGGATGTAATTTCAGGTTGTGGAATTTCGTCGTCGCTTATGTTTTCATCATCACATGTTTGAAAATTGGTCAAACATTCTGGTTCCGAATCAATTTCGTCTAATAATAATTCGCTTATATCATTATTGTTTAAATTTTGCGCCATTATTCTAATAAAATGCCTTAAATAATGCAAAATATAAAATTTTACGATCAGAGAAATAGTTACGTAACTGGAATCGTGGGTCCAATTGAACCCAGCGAAAGCACTTACCGCCGCTTCCAGTAAACTTCATGAGCCGAACGTCCGGCCCCACCGCACCTCGCGACGTAATGAGATTACATGTGAAGCGCAAACGTCTAGCTTTATACGTTTAAAAATTATACAGATTTTTTGTCGCCGTTGGGTCCAAATGGACCCACGATTCCGGTTAAGGGTTAACTCACGTTTCAGAGCCCACAATGGAAATTTACTGTATACAAAGCAAAAATTGCACAGTGCGTGGGACTTTCTTTGTAGAAAAATTATCAAAAGTTTATCCCGTATTGACTTTTGACAAAGAATTTTTATTTCAACAAAACGCTGCCGTCTATGACTATAGTTACTGTCAAATACGATCTTCCTCTGAACATTTTCTATCCTGACATATCGCTCATCTTTCGTTTGTGTATACTGGGGGCTTAAGTGCGTGTTTCTGTATGCTGGCCCCATCCATTGCGACTACATCGTTTTTATCAGGATTCTCGATAGCTCCTACAGTCTAATTTCATAATTGAATAAAGCGCTAAGTGCCAGGATATTAATTTTAAGATACTAGGTTAAAAGTTTACATTGCCTTTTTTCGCTCTTTATCTATGGTATTCTGAAAATAGCAATGTTGGGATGTCAGATCTTTATCCCAATCCTGACAGGTATGTATAACATTGTATTGCCGCCAATTTCGATGTTTTTTGTTTGACATGTTTGAAATTCATGAATTCAATCAATCGGAAAGCTCTAAAACGTAAACCAATGATAAGTTATTCACAATTACGAATAATGAGCTTTCTAATTGTTTGAATTCATTAAATTCAAACCTGTCAAACATAAAAGGTCAAAAAACGACGTCACAATGTTATACAATAACTGTCAAGTTACAAAAATAGCAATATTGCTTATTTTACAAACCTTTTCATTAATATTTTCAACATTTCTATAAGCCGCTACCTCACGTAAGTTAGTGATTTTGATACACACTAAAAACTGTAAAATACTCATGTCGTTTAGTGCCTTATTTATAAAAAATATGATGCGGCACTTAATACTCCTACGATGTGCATTCCCGTATAACTCGGAAATTAACACAGATTGTATTTCAGAGCACGTATTTTATGTATTGGCGAAGGCAAACCTACAGTACTAATCAGTATACTTATCTTAAAAAATATATTTTCGGCACTGAGTGCTTTATTCATTTCCAGTATTAAATTGATGATTCAATATAAATATATAAATAATCCCGAGCAATCATTCTATTTAAATCTGCAAAATGCTTACATTCAAATTCTACGGTAAGTGTGTATGAAAGAAATACTCATTTTTATCCATTATAAAGCAAAAAATAGATTCAAACAATATGTATTGGTGAAAAAAGCTATTACAATGGAAAATGTATGTATTTCATCCCTATTCTAGCACATGACAAAATACAACGAACGGTCCCTAAAGAAATAGCGCTCAAAATAAGAGCAATTAATCAAACGTTTGTTTGAAAATAGCAACACGAGATCCGCCAATCATTATCGAGCACCAACCAAAATGGCCTCCATTGTGTAGGTGTCCGTAGCAGCCCCGTTTCCACCGCTGAACATAGTACAGGGTGATTCAGACCCTTCCGATTTATTTTTATTTTATCAAAAATTAACTCACTTCATAATACATGCTCACGATAATTGAATAAGGTGAAACTTTATAAGTGTATTAGTGTAGGTATAGGTTTATATGAAGAAATTATCGTTGAGTAATTATTTAATGCTTATTAGTTAAGGATACGTGTTTAAGTCTTTATATGGTAGCTAAGGGGGTTTGATATGTAAAAGCTGGCTCTAGTAATCACTTTACATAAAGCAACGTTCATCAATTCCACTATAAGAACATCCATATATTATCAAATTGTTTAATTTTGTATAATATATACTTTATTTATATACTATACAACATTAAACTAAACATTATTTCTGCACTCCATGTGGTTTCGTTTCCTCGCAATTTTTCTGTCTTGCAAGGAATACATAAATATATACGCTTGTGCAATTTTTATCTGATATGAGGTTTGTTAAATAGCATGAATTATCGACGCAATTCGACACTTTGATAGTTTGAAAAATGGACGATTTTATTTCCGACTTTTCTGTACCTAACTCCATGTCAATTCTTAATTTATCTCACTTGTTTGCGCCCAACAAATTTGTTACATAGATCTATTCAAGTCGAGAAAAGACTCGTCCTTACCCGTGTAATTTTACTTAGTTCTATGCTGCGAGTTTTTTGTAATAGACAGGTAAATTTTTCACGGAATAGAGTGTTTCTTCGAAAGGTCCCATCCAAGGTGAGAAATAAGCTCACGTCATTGCAGAAATGTTATTTTTTACAAATTCCACCCAAAACTTTCGGTGTAAATTCTATTTGTCATTTCTTTGGTGAATGTAAATACTATCTGTCATATCATAATGATTATTTACGACGATATTGCCATTGATGATATCATAAAATGTTTGATTTATTTTTGTGAAAATAAACGTATACCTGAAATAAGTATTATTCCCGATTTGATTATATATAAATCGTCTTCGAAATATATTGAAAGTTTTTGCCGTATTACCTATATAAATATTTATTTATTTAGGAAATATTGTTTACAATACTTCTTTTATAGTGCAGTATTATTTGTGGATTGAAGCTACTCAAAATAGTTCAATATATACAGTTAATTTTTTTTTTTAAATGTATATACCCTTATACGTATATGCGTATAAATAGTCGGTCACAGCATAACCTAAGTTTATACCCACTGCACGCCACTGTAAATTAGTAATCTTCGATGACTGATTTCAAAATTTTCTGGATATGGCTGCCTTTTCTTTTATACACCACATTTAAAATATTGCTGACTAGCTCTGTTTTACCCTGTATTAAAACATAATAAAATTTTAGAAATAAAAGATTTAAGTTACACAAAAAATATTGACATTTGAAATCTTCAACATGTCATTATTAAAGCAAATAAGCTAAAGAAGATAGAATAATGATGTACTGTAGCAGCCAACGCTAATAGCATACTACAGTCAGAACAAGAAAAGATAAAGAAGAGCAAAAAGGAAACAGATATTAGCCCACAGATCCTGCCCTCTCGTGCCTAAAACTCCCCAGAACTTATTAATCCAGGATTGAATTCTTCAACTTACTGAGGACCCACAATCAAGAACAATAAGCGATCTTCCTTGCAAACGACAATGATGCTGTTAAATGATCAGTATGAGAAACACATAACGTAATTTTCTAACTCAATTTGAAGAACTGCCATTTAAATTTTTAAGTTAACGAGTAGTATTTGTAGAAGTAGAAGAAGGTATCTGTTTAGACAATTATCCTTGATGTTCTCTGGTTTGGGAGGTTTGGATATCTATGGACGCGTAGTTCTCAATAGTTCTCTGTCTACGAGCGATAGATTCTTTGCTCACCTCGGAAAGAAAAAAAAAACTGTCAGCAGTACCATAACCATAATAGGAACCGAAGGTCTACATCATGGTGTATGAAACTGGTCAATGATAATCTATCATATCTAGAGAATTTTTGAGTTCAAATTTTCTAGTAGAATTGGGAGTAATGTTAAAGTATTTACCACGACAGTATCAGATAATATTAACAGAATATCACATTCTACCCTCTATCTAAATAAATTGTGTAATTAAACGCTTAAACAAAAATAATCCAGTAGACTTATTGTGTAATAATATTTTACAATCCAATATTATTTTCATATTTTCATGTCTACGAATTGTGAAAAAATTAAAAATGATAATAAAACAAGCAAACTGCAAACTGCATCGTACACATGAGGTGTTACATAACAGTAAATGGTTAAAAGATTAACAATGTCGATTCTATATAAAATGTAAATTTGATTTGAAAATTAAGAATACAACTTTTTGTTGTAATTAAATGTAATTTTTAAAATTTAATTAATAAAATATAGTCACGTGTCGTGATTCGGGAGGAATGAATGAAAACATTGGAAATTGTAGGCGATTTATTAATGAATGATCAGTTTCAGTGCCGATAAATCGGCGTTTATTAACTTAATAACTTTTATAACACCTTGCATCAAAATATAATTAATGGTAAGAATATTTGCAGAGTTTATATATAAGATAGTAACAAATATAATATGCATTTTTTTGTATGCAGATCTTTATCGTTACCTACCTCGCTAGGTACATAAAAATACCTGTTAAAAAAATATAATGAGGTAAGTGCCATTTCATTAATTAAAACTCCATTTAAATATCTAATTTCATGGTTACATTATTAGAAGAATAAAAAGAAAGATAATATAAATTAGAGTAAAAAGTGTATTGAAAGTATATGCATATATGAACAAACAAAAGTGTAAATAATTAAATGAATAAACTATTTTATAAAAAAAATCAATTAAACGAATTAAACATTACGCTATTCTTTAAATTACATTATTTAATAATTTATCACTTGTAAACGAACACTTTATTATCGCTGGGTAACATGTTTTTAACATTCGCGAGAAGTATTTATATCCAAAAATGCTGGAATGTTCATACTTTCTAGAATATTCTAGTATTAAGGAGAAGGTTCTCGTTGTTTCTCAGTTATTCTAGGCGTTTCTGGACATTCGCAGACATTTTCCGAAGGTTGCAGATCACCCTTTATTATTATTATTATTATGTTACTGTTCTGTGTCGCTCGAAATGTCGGCCAATTGAGGACATGATCGTGGAAGCGAGATTGAGATGAACAAACATGTATTATGCATGGACGATCACAGACTGCCAAGCGGGTCTTATAAGGGAGATAGTGGGCAGGCAAAAGGCCGGAGGACAGAAGAAAAGGTATAAAGACTGTCTCCGAGAATCACTGAGCCTATGTGGAGCACCCGAGAATTGGGAGCAGCTGGCACGAGTAAAAAATGAGTAGCGAGCCGCAACCATGCTTCAACGGGACCGACCAATGCACCTGATCGCTTCATTTGTGAAGTATGCGGGAGAGAGTGTATCTCTCGAATAGGGCTATTTTCCCATCACAAAGCTCGTGAGAGGCGTAGCAACAACTAAGTCAGAATGGCGAGGGGATCCTCGATCACGAGGCCCGGCTACAACAACAATAGGCCGTTCTCTGTGTTTGATAGTTTTATGACATTTACAATGAATTCTGACAGTGCGTAAATTTTTTTGAGCGTGCCATTCCGTGACAATATTAAAAAATTAAAAATGATGTGTATAGAGATATTTTCTACAGATGAAATAAGATGTTTGATCAATATGTGGGTAGATAAAATCAAAGAACAATTTATTTATTTTTTAATAGAGATACGAACACGGAATACGTGTCATATCAATATTCTTACTATTTTCTATCTAAACTAAACGCTTGTCCTAGGATAATAAGACAACTTCTGGTCTGGTGTGAGATTCGAACCCGCGGGCTTTGGATCACGAGGCGAGAGAATGATATATTTTTTAAAAATAGATGTGGAAATTTTTTGAACGGGGTGTAAACTTTTTTACCTGATAGCTCTGATACAGAGTGGTGGGAAATTGGAGGCTGTGGATAAGTGAACCCCGTCCTCCCTAACCAGCAATAAAAACAAACTAGCAATACAGCACCGCTGTGGAATACAATGCATCCTGCGGGCATACAAAATAACAAAAGAGGATCTTTTTAATTCGTTCATTGAGCACGCTTTTGTTGAGACCGCAATTTTTGAATGTCGTGCTTAAATTGTGCTCCCGTCGCCGCGGCGCTGCCTTTTGTGCGCACGCAGTTTGAAAAATGAGGACACCTTTTTACATGTATTCGCGTGACAAACTAAGTCGTTATATATTTCATACCAATAATTAAATGTAAATCCTAGCTAAAAATAATTTAATAAAATAATTAAATACAAACTCTAGCTATGGATGAAAGAATCCATTAATTGGAGCGGGTTTCTCTCCACGCTCCATCAAGGCGCCCGTGCTCTTCCATGTGCCCAGAAGCAGAACCTCTTATGCACAGAACTCATTCATCCAGCGAACATGCAAAGCATACAATGACCACTTCAATGACATTGATATATTTAATACCAACATCTCAGCTCTTAAAAATCGTATTTAAACCGCTTATATTACTTGTTTCTATATCTTCACCAGATTAACTGAGACCGACCATCATCATACACACACCACAGCCAAACTCTCATAACGCTTTGCACATACCCCCATATCTACATATACACATATACGTCACACACAGAATACACACACACTCCACTCAGCCACAATCCCATACACCTCACTCCACTTCCCCCTCTAACTCCCACTCCCATCCCTCTATTTAATATATGTTTTCTTTATTGCAAGAATTAATATTTTATGCCGTGGATATCTATAATTGGTCCACCAACTACCCAATACGTTATGCTATTATAATAAATTGTTCTGTTGAGATTCCTAAAATAAAAAAAATAAAAACTTGCTGTACAGTATATTTCTAATAAGAAAAAAAGGAGCGTTTCTACCAAAAAAAATTAATCACGCGTCTCAATGTGTTTTTTAATTATTTTACACAATTGTGCAAAATATTATTTATTTTCTGTTTGTTGATACTTCACCCAACAATCATTTCAGTAATGAGAAAAAAATTTACTACAGAACTTGCACATGTATGTCAGAAAAATATTGGATTCAGTCGATATTTGTCAGCAAAATATGTCCAAGCACAAACCCTTCTAATTATAATTAGTATAAAGCTATTTACATAGGAAACGTGAATGAAAGTCTTTAAAGGATTGCCTAGGGCTAATGACCTGCACGAGCTGGCTCAAGTGATCACTTTACACAATGCAAAGATCACATATTCCGTAAGAACGTCCACATATATATATATACGTATATATATATGTTAGTATTGATTTCTTTGGGGGTAACCCGCGTCAAAATCTGGTCCTCAGAAGGACCATTCGTCAACCGACGTTTCGCCTGAATCACAACAGGCATCTTCAGGTTGCTTGTTAATAAATTTCCGTCACGAGGGGCAGTGCGAACACGTCAACGCTCATATATATATTAATAGTCTAATATCATATCATATATATAGTCCTATATATAATATATATACTATTATATGTATGTTCTAAATCTAAAACGTTTCAAATGTTTAAAAGGACTATTCTGGGGACATTTCCAGTCATTCCTATGACAAAAAATACATAGTTTCATGTTGCTTCATCTCGGTGAGACTTGTAAATTTTATCTTAATTAATAATTATCCCTGTATTTGTCTCTCTGTCTGTCCGTCCGTTACTTCGTTCGAATGCACAGTATGTTGCTACCGCTGCCTTCCTGCGGACTGCTAAAAAGATGCTATAAACATGTTATACTAGGACTTAACAAAGACCAATACTACAATACGTCTTTCGAATGCCAGATGAGCGACTTGCAAGGTATACGTAGTGTGTTCAGAAAACGTCGAATCTTTGATCGGTAGAAACAAATTTATTCATAAAGGCTGTATTTACTTAATATCATTATTACAAAATAAATTTATTTTATTTTAATATTTTAACGCCACAACCAACGGCATTTTTAACTTAGGTAATGGCCAAAAATTACACAAAGTCATGTTGAGAGAGTTGGGAACCTGACAAACCTGTGTATGTCAGGTTAAACAAATTAACAAGTACAAAAATATTGTTTGCTTTACGGTTTGGGCCTTGATTGGTCAATAAGTTCGGAATCGCAAGATAGGGGAAGATGGAAATGCTTTGATAAGTTTTTTAGCCCTCCTCACTCCTAGGATAAGGGAAAGATAATAATTAGGACATTAAAAAATACACAATAAGTACATAGGTATGTGCTACGATACCATCAGAACTATTCTTTATTTTCTTTCTTCAAGTTAAAAGAAGTTCCTGATAATGGAATACAGTTTTACAACTGTCATATTTCCCCTAGTGCATTGCATAATGCAAATGCTAGCCAGATGCAAAAATAAGAATCATAAATAAATAGAAATTGAAAAAACTTTTTTCTCCACTTGTCTGCTTCATGCAAAAAATTATAATATACCATATATATGCAATTATATGCCTTGAGTAACTATTTTTACTATTATTGCGTACCGCAATTTTACGAGAATTTTTCATTTTCATTGTGACACCACTGCTCTGTTAAAAAATACTAAAAAGGGAGTGATTATATTTTAGCGTAATTTGAGAACGTACCTATATTCCTATTATTGTACCTTGTTTGTGCGTATGGCTTGCTAAATAACTCCAGGCCGGACCAATAATTATTATTCAGTTTATTACTAACGGTCTGTGGAGGCCCACCACCTCCACTCACGCTGAACGCGTCTGTCAATGCGGTCTCCTACCATAAACCATAAAAGTCCAATGCACTGGTGCAGGTACTAACAATTGGCTAGCTCCTCGTACGGCCGTGGTGCCCAACCTCCATCATCCATTTACCTACCTCCATCAGCACTTTCAGTGACTTCTCTTGCCGTCTCCGATAATTCCAGAATTCAATTACAGTTCCAGAATTTGCCATTAAGTCTCAATCAATGTAATATGATTTAATAAATTTAGTGAAAACATTAAATAGTTTCTATTTTCACTAATTACATACCGCCTATTTACCCAACATATTTAGCGATACTCTGAGCATGATTCGTCTTGAGGACAATTATGCCCCCACACTTTTATCCATCCAATATTTTTATCCACCTTATGCTATTGATGGATTGGGTGTCAGTATAGAGATTATTATTCTTGATGATCATTAAAATAGAAGGAAAATATAAACTATGTTATCTTTACTTGAATTTAATTAAATATTATATATGTTTCTACTCGATTTACGAGAGTAACAGAGGGTCTCATCAACAGGTGAAGCGTTAAACTAAATGCATTGAAATATTTAAAAAAAAAAACAAGAAATAGTTAGAATGTATTTAATTTAATACTTCACTTGTGGATAAGACGTTCTCGAGACGAAACTCGAGTAGAAAATATATAATATTTAATTAAACGCAAGTTATATTTCATCCATATTAATTATCTTCATCCATCTTTGCACTCATCACATACACATACAATACAATACGTATACAATAGTACGAGTACCACAATAATTAAAGCCCCTAACACCTTTTTGTCCTTCCATCTTCGAGTATTTGTATAAAGTATACAGTGCCATGTGCATATATGCATATATAAACTATAATGTAAACTAGCTCGCCACTGATATAAACTACAAGACTGTTTACATCTCCTAAAGCCTGTCAGAAAGAAAGATGTAGTTCTACCCTATCAGGAGCAAACTAATTTAGCAAGTGCAACGTTAAATGCGGTTAATGGGTCGTATATAATCTGTCACTGGTGAGCTCTCTCTTCCATAAGAAGGATACAATCTTACATTGTAGTTGAATTGTTTCTCATATTGTTTCTCAAACAGACCACCTACAAAATGAATGTACAAATAAATAAACGAAGATCGTTTTATCCTGAAATATTGTAAACGGCTGTATCCGGGTTTACTGAAAAATATTGCAAAGATAAATTATAAATCACAAAAATTTTGTAACATTTCCAAATCATCAATAATTTTATTTGAAGCGTTTTTAATATTTACTGCAAAACATTGGGGTTAGATGAATTTTCATAAAATTAAACAATTTGCCGTATAGTTAAATAACTTTAATAATAATTTATTGATATCTACCGATTTCAGAAAAATTTATATCAGAGAATGTAAAACCTAACTTAAACCTTAAATAACTATCATTTCAAAATTTTAAAAAATCCAAAAAAAAACACATTTATACTCAAATTTTTTATTTTTTTTTGTTTCATATTTATTTATTTTTTTGATACTTATTGCATCGATACATATGCCAAACTGCACAGCAGTTTTACGGCAAAATTATTTAATATTGTCGAATACTGAACGCTTAATACGAACACTACACATAATCATCCCTGAGAGCCCAAAATAAGTAACCCTGTATTGGGAATAGCTATTTCTGGCTCTACGGATCCGGCCAGGGTAGTGACACCGATGCCGACAAGTTGTTAGTTTGCTCCCGGAAATTGAGAACCTTTCAATTTTATCTGCTTTGTCAATAAAATAACAAACAATTATTTTAGATGTGTAGGGATCATAGACATATAAAATAACATTTGAGGAAATTTTGTATCTCTCTATTTTAGCTGTTTATTAATATCACACTATTTGCCAAACTTTTTTTATTTAAAACGCTTTAACAAGCCGAGAGGCCCAATTACTGAAATCGTTACATTACAGAACACCCAAGCTTGAGTAAATCACTTTGGTGTATTGTGACCTCACCGAAACCCGGAAACTTCAGTGTGAGAAGGCAGTGTTACGTCCATGGTGTACGTAGGCCGCTATTTTCTGATATTGTAAATTTTCTTTAATATTGTAGCGCGGCTATGTACCTACTAGAATGCTGAAAATACACATCGGCGGCATGCGATGGCGCGCAGTCAACCATGACGGCAGACTATTACGAACGTAATCCGGTCATCCGTAACCGCGCTATCTATCTAGACCCTTGTAAGATCTTCGATCGCCATAGTAGTTCATAGGAACAAAGAGCCTAGAATAATCCATATGTTTCTCGTTACCTCTAGAATTCATAATTTGGAGCAATTTTGCTGTATAAGGAGTCACGCGACGCAGGCTCAAGCAAATTAGTTTGTGAAGTTAACCAAGCGACATCTCCGTGATACTACCGAGCGAACCAGAATGATCAGATTCATAATATTACAACACGCAATATTAATAAATGACCAGCGCAAGTGATTAAAGAGAAAACTGGGGCGAATTATTTCTACGAGTGAACATTGAACAGAGTTTAGCAGATCTGAGGAATAGAAATAAAATTAATTAGTGCGAATTAAGGATCAATTTAATAAAAAGTGTGTGAAATATTCGGAAGACGTTTAGCGACTGCAAAATTAAGGACGGTACTAAAATTTAACTCGGGTCCAGGACTTTATTTGGTAATAAATTAATCTAAAATAATTTCCAGTGTGTTAATTTGCTTCCCAAAGCCACGTCCTGTGACACATCTTTACAAAAATTTCCATCTAATCATTTATTTTATA
This sequence comes from Agrypnia vestita, assembly GCA_016648135.1. NCBI lineage: Eukaryota > Metazoa > Arthropoda > Insecta > Trichoptera > Phryganeidae > Agrypnia > Agrypnia vestita. Next base: position 58,157 of record JADDOH010005545.1, read on the forward strand.
TTGTATTCTATGCAGTTACATATTTTTACTTTATCTTATAAAATATTATATTTAGACAACAATGCTGATGTTTTAGAGTTTTATTCATGATTTAATTATTCTATAATGTGAATCTCACTGAATCAGGCTTGTTTACAATAATGTATGGTATTTTAAATATAGATAAAACTAACTTATACATGCGTGATATATTTAATAATATATTTTATGACCAGCAATTCTCTCACTCTCATAACATTAAGTAAGACAGGATGTAGTTGAAGAAATATTCTAATAATTAATATAAATTAACTTTGTTTAAACCACTTATTTATTGAAAAAAATCAACATGTTTCAAAGCCAATGGCTTCTTCATCAGGAAAACAAAAATATTATTTTTGTTTTCCTTATGAAGAAGCCATTGGCTTTGAAACATGTTGATTTTTTTCAATAAATAAGTGGTTTAAACAAAGTTAATTTATATTAATAATTATAATTATGTTACCACAAAATAAATTTGCTACATTTGAAGAAGAAGAAAATATGCTAATCTTGAAAATAAAGTTTTGAAGTTCTGAAGCATATAATAATAAGGTGAAATGAAATTCTCGTAAATAGATTTGTTTTCGACACCAAGACGGAACTTATTTCATTCTGCCAAATCAGAGGAATTAACTTTATATTTATTTATTTTATTTCTTTAAAAAAAATACTCTATGAATAATGCTGTTTTGCAAGTATTTTTCTTTATTTTTCTTTTCTTGAGTTTTCTTGAGTTATATCAAAAATGAATACTTAACTGGTTGCATCGTACGTGCTTTTGTGTTGCCTACATTGTACATTTTTGACAAAAGAAATCATCGGAAATGACCATCGATGTTTTGGGCCAAGTAATTATGTTTCCAAGTAAATTATGTTTATTTGTGGCAGAATGTATATAACGAATAATCATTTTTTTAACCAATTTAATTTTCTTGTTGTACTTTACCTGTTTTAACTCGGAGTTTTCTATTGAGATACCTAGATTTAATCAAACTAAACTTAAAATAAATATAAATGATGTAAAGAATTGAGTTAATAAATAAATATCTCTCTCTTTATATACGAAAATATTTTTTTCCATATAACTTCGAATTAAATAATTTAATAATATAAATAATTTTTAATCATTAGAAATTTGTAAAGCATGTAAAAGTAAACAAAATATTATTAATAATCAATTTAATTTAACTTCTAGTCCAATTCCAAAAATAATTCCAAATAATTTTGTGTAATCAAGAACTTCAGCAAAATATTTTTTTAAATAATTTAGAAAAGCAAACAAAAGACATCATTCATTTTGATATTTTCACATATATAAAACACCCTGACGATGGAAAGGTTTTTCCGAAACATGAAGGTGTAATTAATAAATAAATAATTAGATTAAAACAAATAATAAAATTAATTTTTAAAATGTCAATGAACAACAATCTACAAAAATGCTCTATCAATTGAAAAAATAAATTATTTGTAACCACGCCTCTTCCAACTCCCTCCCTTAATACATTTATTGTGCTGAAGAAGAGAGTATCGCTCCTGAAACACGTTGAATATTTACATCAAAATTTAAGTGTGATTAATTAAAACCAAGTTTCAATTTTTTTATTTATAAAATGGTGCCACAAAGAGAGATTTTTGAAAATTTAAAGAAATAACGTAAGTGATTAAAACAAAAATTAATGATTCATAAATTTAATTAAGATGAATAACCATCAAATATTTACGATAAATATTCGAAATATTAATCTGTGTTTTGTTTTTATTACCCTTACATTTATTAGATGAACCTCCGTCAATTTTATTCAGTAATATTGGAATGACTGGATAGCGGAGAGATTTCCTTGTACCGCATAAGAGACAAGGGTTCCTCGATGAATAAAATAAACCTGTCACTAAACAGATTCGCAAAGCATTATCGGCCTTAGGTATGCAATAGGTTCACTCGTATTGTATTTTAACAATAATCCTTTGTCGTACTCTTAAGCTCGGCTGTCACGACGATCGGTCGTCAAGCTGGTGGAAATTGTTGCGTTCAACGAAAATACAATCAATTTTAGAGATAAATGTGGAAAGGTCTTTTGGTTCAGAAAGACATGATTGTAAGTATACATAAATCCAAAAAATATTATATTATATCAACTTTTTAACGGATTACATACAATCCGTTAAATATGGCGGTACTTTTACATTTCGGCTCCTAAGGAATAGGTATTTATTTATTTTATTTAAAAATTGAGTTTTGAAAATATTTCATTAAAATTTTCGAAAATAAAATTTACTGTAAAAAAATTACCGACGTTACACGAAGTTATGGGAACAGACAGACAAACGGGCGGACAACTCAATTATTACAATTGGGATTCTCTCCATTTTTTACAATATAGCAAGCAAAATATGTAAGTAGGGTACAGAATAAATACTGTCACAAGATGGTAAAAGCAGAAAGAGTTGCACGTAATCAAGGATTTTACCGCACTCTACACCTTATAAAAATAAATTGGAAACATCTACAAAGGTCTCAAATAAACAATTCTGGAACCACGACGTGATATTTCCTACAAAAAGGGATCGACCGGCAACTGTGCAACAGTTTTTATTTTTATTTATTTTTTAATTTATAGTATGAAATAACCAAGACAAAAATAAATACTTAAAATATTTAAAATATTTATAATTATATTTATATATATAAAAATTTATAAAAAATATTTATAAAAAAAAATATTTAAAAAAGGGAAATACGGCCAGTTCTTGAAGGGGAAGCGAAGGCCAATCCACGCGCTACCCTAGCGACCCGGCAATTCGGGGCTACCCCGCTGATTCTTGCACACCTTCAAAAATTACAGATTTTTTGTATAAATATCATTGCAATATAAGTGAGGATGAGAACGAGATCGTATTTACAAAAGAATAAACGAAATTTTTATGAAGTAGAATATATGAGATTTGATCAAAAAATTCCCGGAATTTTTTAATTTCATACGCCATACGCATCCGATTGAACCCGTCATTTTACTGCCTTTCTTTTAGGTCGTAGCGTCTGCTTGTCTGCCGAAAAAACTTTGGATCGATTATTAACCCTTTTTCCGTGATCTAATCGAGCTGAAACTGTGCAGGTAGACCGTGGCGACGATAAAAATGATCTAACAAATTTTCGTTTAAAAAATTTAATTATAGTATAATTTTGGATTTTTCGACGTTTTAACGGTTTTTTCAAATTGGAAACTATACTAATTATAAAGGAGCCCGACGAGTGGAGAAGGTGCGAAACCTGTTTCAACTAGTCTGACTCAAGCCATGGGTCCGATCAGACGGTTTCGCCGTACCCCCCTGTACCAATTATTACGTTTTCAATATAATGCAAGTTTTAAGGATAAATAAATAAAAATCTGAGCTCATTTTAAATTAAGTCGCTGATGACTCACAATATTTTGACCACCAGTTAATAATAATAATAATAATAATAATTGAATAATTTATATAGCGCCGTTTTCGCGAATACTCACCTCAAGGGCGCTTTACACAGAAAATTATCTTAGAAAAAACTCACTGCTAAAAAAAACTTATTTACTATTACTTATTTACTAGGTACCATGATCAAAATGAAGTATATACCACCTGGAACTGTTATGGCGTTCGCATGAATCAATCTAAAAAATGACTAGAATTGTGGAAAAATAACACGCGGATATTGCACCAGCGGTGCTTATTCGCACTTTCAATATTTTTTATCAAAAAACAACACAGTTGTTAAACCGTTGCCACAATATTCGCTGAAATTTACACTCAATGACTATTGACCTTTACCCAAAGAATGACATTTGCAACCTTAGAGGAGATAATGGTAAAATCTCAGAAAGAGCCGACGGATACGCCAAAAGCGCGATTCTAACTTTTAAAAAGCTGGCGTAAATGTGTTTATATGGTAATGTTAATTTAAAGGGTATCGTACCAATAAATAATCAAAAATAAATAATTATTTTTCGAAATAAATTATAATTCTGAAATCTTTATGATCAAGCTACGAAAATACTCGTAAATATGCAAATAAGAGCATATCGAGGGTAGAAATCCAAAAGGGGGTTAGTGATTAGTTCGAATATTCCAGGAGAGCAAATGATTTTTTTATTTATTTATCTGATTTTGTCAATATTTATTTTATTATTTAACAAATATGAAAATCATAATCACCAACTGAAACTGTATACCGTATAACACAACAATTAAACATCGAAAGCATTACAAAAATCGAAACACTTTCACAGACTAGCAATTAGCGACATACAAGACGAAGACATAAAATTAAACAAAATACACGAAAAACACCAACACAACACTAGAATGGCTCAAAACTATCACATAACACACGCCAAAACAAAAAGAGGACAATCCCGACTAATTTGCAACGGATTAAAACTATACAACGACCTGCCACAACAGACCAAACAACTGACCACTGACAAATTCAAAACAGATGTGACAAAAATGCTAAAACTCGGCCAACTATAAAAATTGACTTTGTATCTAAACTGTATAATTATTATATTCCAATATTGAATCATGTAAAAATGTTATCCATTAACCTTTTAGGTTTCTATTACATTTTAAATTTTAAAAAAAAATAAAAAAATAAACATTGACAAAATAAGATTGACAGAACATTATTTTGCTCTCCTGTAAAGTTCGAAACAATAACTAACTTCCTTTTGGCTTTCTACCATCGATATATCTTAGGAAGATATATCGATGGTAGAAAGGAAGGCAGAAATATTTCTTGTATAAATGCAATTATTTTCTTTTATTGGTAACAGTGATGTCACCATAACACTAAATTCATTCCTTTCCATCATAGTTCAACCAACTGAATTTGTAGTTAAATTCCAATCCTATTAATATTTACAATACACAGTATATGTGCACATGATTGTACGGTGTACAGATTTTGACATAAATATCTGAATCCATATATATAATAAAATTACGAGTAAATTTTCTATATGATACTTATTACCTGTACATCATTACTAATCAATTGCCCAATAAACCAGTGGGAATTCAATCATTGTTATGCGGTTAATTGAGCTATTATTACGGTTTAAGTATTATTAAGCAGATCAAAATATATCATTTATACAGCATTTAAATAGGCAAATCAGAACTAACCAGAGGCATTGATTAACGTATAACTGTTATTACATAATCTTGAACACGAATGATATATGTATGTGTTATCGAAAAATACGTTTGAAGAATATATCATTTTTTTCAGATTTTTTGTGAATGTCAATTTATATACCAACATAGAAAAATATAATAAACAGTAAAATTAGAATTGATCCATAGGACAATAGTGAAAGTACATTGGATAAATCGAAAAAAATTACAGACACGAATAGACAAACACCTTAGGTAAATAAAGAGCTTCGGCATCAACCCAGAAATGTCAGACCATTCAAGATCAAAGGGTCATTGTTTTGCCTGACAACATAGAAGTAGCTAATATAAAAGGGAGAAAATAAGACATTCTAGAAAATGTAAAAATTGAACCTCGTTATAATAATTGACTTAACATACAACATCATCTATAAAATCTCCCCTCCCGTCCATATTGGCCCCGGCCCGCAACCATCTTCACTCTTCATCTGACCCCACCCCACTCCTATACCGTCGATAAAATATAATGTATTCGAAAGAAGTTGATTACTAAGGATGATGCAGTAAGCATCAAAAATGTTTTAATTGAATAGAAATGTTTGAATATTAAATAGGTATGTTTTTTTAAAAAAAATTAATTATTTTATATTCAATATTATATTTTTAAATAATGTTATAAATATAGTCTGAGAATGAGAAGAGTCGAACCCAACAGCCTACTTAGTTAATGAGTTCGGAGAGAGCAATGAATAAGAAGAAGATTTTTTATAACACGTTATAATGCAAGTAGGTACGCTACAAGCAGTAATACGTTGACAATGTAATATCTTGTGGACTTATATATTGTTCTATAATAATTCATATGTTTAAAGGACTATTAGAAAGAAAAAATTTATATACCATAATTTAACGTCGTCTTTCGAAAGACGCCTTTCAAATTTTCTGATAGATATATCGAAATTTCGTTTTGTGTGGGCAAGTTTAAGTGAAATAAACGTTTTAAGAGTTTTTCTACATAAAATATTTTAGTTTTGAAAGAGTGAGAACTTATATTTATATCGAGGGAATTAAATTCGAAAAAAACAATATTTGGAAAAATCTGACTTACGTGGGGTTAAAAATAGACCGATAATATTTAATAATATGACATACGACCAGCGAACTTTGTAACTTAATGTTAAACAATGTTACTAAAACAGGCTACCTGTTTCGTTTGTGATTCCGGAATCTAAAAAATACACCTAGATAAAAATTCCCTGACGACATTGAATAAATATCTCGAATTCAATTTTGTTTCATTTACGAAGATCCTGACAAAAGCTTTGGTCGATTGATTTTATAATATAATTATTTAAGTCTGACAGTTACGGAAAAATTACGTAACACTTTGCTAATTAATTTTAACTGTTCACGCTCGTGGTATTTCTACTATCCTATGTAAATGCGGTCGTTCAACATTTCCCTGAGAAGGCTCTCTTCCGAGAAACTTCTGTTTTGGTTATGTACATGGCTGTAAAGGTTGATATGTATTGATCGGTTAAATCCTCTCCTCGTATAAAATACGAGACAGTATTAAATTAATGATTCAAGCAAGACTGTATTAACGTAGGGACATACATTCCTGAAACAAAAGGTGTTTAAAAAACTTTTATTTCCGAAAGCGCGATTTTTTATGAAATCAAAACATTGAAACCTAGTGCAGCACTATAAAAAATGAAACCTACATAATAAACCAGAGAGAAAAAAATAGGTTTGGAACTTCAAGACTTTCTGCTGAAGATGGACGGAAGTAATAAGCTGGACTGAAAAAAATGCAAACTTGCATTTGAGTTACACAGTAAAATGAAATTCTAACCACGCAATAGAGAGGACATATTCAAAGGCATAATTGATACCTCAGAAATATAATTGAGAGAAGACAGAGACAGGAAACAGGCCTTTACAAAATTACATCCATCAAATAATAAGCAAGGAGAAAGCAAATACCTTCTGGGTGGTGTCCAGAGTTTATATGAATGAAGAAAAATTGTAATATCTGAATTTTTTAAATAAAATTTTAGTTATATAATGACATGTGATAGATGTTGACACAGATTGTAAAAAAAAAACATAAAAAATTAAATATTCACGCTGTTGATTTTTATTCTGTTAACTCTTATTTTCACGAGATTCTAAAACAATAAGAACTGCAAATAATCTAAGATTTTTTAATACTCTAAACGTTTTACAATAAATTGGAAATACCTAGAAACACATAAAATACTCGAAAATATTCGGGGAGATTCCAGAAATCGCCTTCCATTTTTTGATAAATCTGGACGAAAATGGACATAAAAAATACCTATTAGTGGAATACCCTCGAGTGCAAAATTAGTGCTAATTGCGAAATATTGTTCCAAATAAATTTGTTTCCAGTGTCCGAGTGAATTTAATGTAAAGTGTTTCATTTCATCTTCGAAATTCTATTTTTAAATAGTAATTAACGTATTTTTAAAAAAATATATTTTTAATAGTGTTTTAGAGTCAAAGTGCGAGATAAAATACAATATCATATATTTTTTAATATCATCTTTTTATATGAATAAAAATCATCAAAAAACATACAAATTTCTTGTAAATTTATAAATGTATAACATTATTAATATTCAACATTTATTAATTACTTAAATACAAACTAATCATCGTGTTGTATACGCGCAGAAAAACATATTCTGCGTACATATAAATATTTCGTAATCAAGGATGATTTCTTAAACACTTTTATGGCCGCGACCTGTCAATTACAGCTATATTTTTATTTTAAAAAAATAAATAAGCTGTAAAACATATTCAATTTATCACTTTTATAAAGTAACAAAGGTTCTACCTAAGTTATCTTCTTAAAAAAACTGTAGTCTAGCGAATTCATTCTGATATAAATAAATAATAAAAACCAACATCTTCCAAAAAAAAAACGCCGAAATACGCATTTGCAGTGAATCCTTATTACCATGTATATTTTTTGGTAATAAGGATACATACTTAACAAGTATCCTTATTACCAATTAAGGTCGAATTATATAAAATGAAATACCAATAAAATTATGTAATAAGTGACTCAGTCCTTACTCTGTATTGTTTTTAATAGTTCTTGATGAGTCTCACGTTCCATGGACTCACACCATAACGTTATTTTACTACAAACCGTAATGTCATCTAATTGTACTGTTTGCTTTCATGTTGGAATTATATCTGTAGTACTTTATTTGATCAAATGTATGTATTTAATACCAATTACTATTGGCAATTAATTTTTTGTACCGATGTATTTCAAATTTTCTCATAAAGATACACACTTTTATCACATACGGTATCAAAGAGAAATGCAAATGTTTTATTTATTCATCGGGTTTATCCACCCCTGATTTCATTTGATTCACTTATTGGTATTTAATCATTATTGCATTCACCTGTTTAAGTAGTTTTTTACTATATCTTAGACGAGAGGGGATCAACCATAGCAACAAAAATCAGATCATACATTACAATATTTTGTTTGGGAGAAAATAGATTAGGTTATGTTGAATATTGTCTACTATATCATAGAACTATTAAATATCTCCATATTGGGTAGCTTGTTGGTGTAGTGGTCGCGACACTCGCCAAGTGATCTAGTGGTCGTTGGTTTGAGTTCCATTCTAGGACATCAGTAAGATATTACTATTTTCATAGCACAAGCGTTTAGTTTACTTGAAAAAATAATTAAAATGTTGATTCAACACATATTTGCATCTCTATTTAAAAAAAATTAATAATAATCATTTTAATTTATTTTATCTTATTAAAATAGGTTATAAAACAGATCATTTTGGGACTCTTATAGATGATATTAAAATAATTAACAGTA